>JBBMOE010000087.1:2500-19571 GCA_037975065.1 Chaetodon trifasciatus
GGCCAAAGCTGTAGAGCAGTCTCTGGGCCGTCTGCAGTCTGAAGGCTGTGATTCGAGCTGTGATGTCTATCAGGCCCTACCCTCCTTCCTGAACAGGCAGGTGGAAGACTGCTGACCTCAGCCAGTGATGTCCCGACCAGAAAAAGTCCACAACTGTCCTCTGAATGCCCTCAACTAGGCTTCTGGGTGGAGATAAGACTAACAGTCTGTGCCAAAGGGTCGAGGCAACCAAGTTATTGACAATTAGGACCCTGCCCCTATAGGAAAGCTGAGGTAGCAACCACTTCCATCTAGACAGCCTGGCACACACTCTCTCCATAGCACCCTCCCAGTTCTTCTTGATGAAAGCTTCAGTTCCCAGAAAAACACCCAGCACCTTCAAACAGTCAGTTCCTGGCAACTTTGGCACCACCCTGTCCGCCCACTGCCCAACCAACAATGCTTCACTCTTTCCCCAGTTAACTCGTGCAGATGATGCTCTCTGGAACGAAGCTAAAACATCACCCAAGTGCTCTACATCCCTCTGATTCCTGATTCCAGTGACATCATCAGCATACGTTGATACCACCAGTGGGGGGCGCTGCAGCAAACCCGGTAACATTAGCCCTGATAGCCTGGATCTTAAAGTATTGAGCAGAGGCTCGATGGCTAAAGAATAGAGCTGTCCAGAGATTGGACAACCTTGTCTGATGCCCCTCTGAACCTCCACTGGACAGCTCAGACCACCTCCCACCTTCACCGAGCACAGTGTGTCTTTATACAGCAAAGTCAGCAGTGAAATAAACCCGTCACCAAAACCAAAGGCCCTTAATGTGGACAAAAGAAAACCATGGTCAACCCGATCAAACGCTTTTTCCTGATCCAAGGAAATGAGCCCCACATCAATGTTGCACAGTTTACACATGTCCCATAAGTCTCTGATGAGGAACAGATTATCAATGATGGATCTGTCAGGTATGCAGTATGATTGATCTCTATGGATAATTAAGTCCAGGAAGTTGTTCAATCTGTTGGCGAGCACCTTTGAAAGCAGTTTATAGTTTGTGCAGAGTAAAGCCACTGGTCTCCAGTTCTTCAGAAGAGCTAGGTCTCCTTTTTTAGGAAGGAGAGAGAGTACAGCATGTCTGCAGGATGGAGGCAACAGACCCATCTGAGAAGACTCCTGCAGCACCTCCCACAGGTCGGCTCCTAAACACTTCCAGAAATGTTTATAAAACTCTGCAGGCAGCCCATCCAGACCAGGAGCTTTACCAGAAGCCATCTGAGTCAGAGCAGCAGTGAGTTCCTCCAGGGAGATGTTGGTGTCCAGGACGGCTCTGTCCTCAGAGGTGAGCTGAGGAAGTCCCTGCAGCAGCTGGTCCATGCTATCCCTGTCACCGTCCTCCCTCCTGAACAGGCTGCTGTAAAAGTCCACGGCGTGCTGTCTCATCTCTGCCGGGTCAGTCGTCACTCGACCATCAGAGAGGCAGAGACAGACCATCTGCTTGGTCTGAGAGACTGACTTCTCCAGGTTAAAGAAAAAGGATGTGGGAGCATCCATGTCCTGAACCCTGGTGAAATGTGACCTGACTAAAGCACCTTTAACCCTTTCCTGTAGGAATGAGCTGAGCTCCTGTCTTTTCTGATGAAGCCTGGGACTGTCTGTGCTATTATCAGTGGCTGTGCTATCTTCCAAATCCCTGATTTCTTTTTCCAGATTGTGAATGACTTGTTTCACTCTAGTTGTGGAATGACTTGTGTATTGTTGACAGAACACTCGTATGTGTGCTTTTCCCACCTCCCACCACTGACTAATGGACTCAAAGTCCCTCCTCCTTTCTCTCCAAACAGTCCAAAAGGTCTCAAATCTCTGGCAGAAACCTGCGTCCTGGAGGAGCCGGACATTAAAGTGCCAATATGAGCTGCATTTCGTGGTTTGTAAGGTGTGAAAATCTAAAGTGGCTAAGTGATGATCTTTGAAACCAACTGGATGAATGAAACTGTTCAAGAGTCTATTACTAAAACTGTGTGATATGTAAATCCTGTCTAACCTGGCTGCACTCATGTTCCCATCCATCACCTTCACCCATGTGTACTGCCTGGCCCGAGGATGTTTGACCCTCCACGTGTCCACCACACCTGACTCTGAGATCACCTGTGATAACGTAGAGGATGAGAGTAAATGGGGTTCCTGTCCTGTCCGGTCTAAAGTGAAGTCTGTGGTACAGTTCCAGTCCCTGTCCATCACCACGCACTCGCTCTGGTCACGCTGTTTCACCGAATCTCTAATCTTATGGAAAAAGTCGACTCTGTCAGAGGCCCGATTTGGAGCATAGATGTTATAGAAGCAGACCGAGATGTTGTGTATTTGTGCTCTGATCAACAACGCTCTGCCTGCGACAAGCTCTGTGGAGGACAGGATGTCCACCTGGAGCTGAGGAGAAAACAGGACAGCTACTCCAGCAGATATGTTCGTCCCATGACAGAGAACATGCTGTCCTCTCCACCACAGATGCCAGTCTATCTCATTGTTTGTGTCACTGTGAGTTTCCTGCAGGAAGACAACGTCGAGTGATTTCTGTGATATCATCTCTGAGACGACCGCCCTCTTCTGTCCATCCCTCCCACCATTTATATTTACAGAGCCGACCCTGATCTTACTCATGAAGGGCTGAGAGAGGAGAGCAGAGACAGGCAGAAGAGACAGTAGGATGAAAATCAGCACACACACCACATTCATTTTTCATATTACTTATTAGTTTTTAACCTTTTTGGTCCCTTTCCTCTGTTGGGTGCCTTCATCTTTCTCAGACTGGTCATGTGCTTCTTAAGATGGAAACATTTCTTCTCGTCCAGTGAATCAAGTCCCACTAATTTCTGCAGAGTTAACACACTTTTAATAATTTTTTCTCCATCTGGAAAATAATCAGCCACACTGACAGACTTTCCAAACGTCTAATCTAAAAAATCATTAATCTCATGCAGTGTGTACAGTTCTGCACTGCCTGGCTGTGAGCCGTCAACAGACACCAAGTCAGACTCATCCAAGTCTTCATCGTCACCTGTAACACTCTCCACTCCAACTTTCTCTTTCACCTGTTCAGCAGCAGACTGACTGACGTGAGATTTACCTGCTGCCTCTATACAACTATTTTCTCCCCTCATCTCCTCCACTGTCACTGTTTCCTCTGTTCCTCTCATGTCATCTGTGCCTGAAAACGTCTGTCGTTCACCTACCTGTTTGCCTGCCTGGCCGCTGGATCTCTTCCCCGCCTCAACCTCACTTGGCGGGGGGGTGGCACCCTCCGCCGATTCATCCTGCGGAGCATCGGGCCGACTGCCGGCCTGGGAACTGGCGCGGAGCCCAGCCCGACCGCCGGCCTGGGAGCCGGTGCGGAGCCCGGCCCGGTGAACAACTCAGGCCCCCCAGCCGGTCTGTGCGGCAGTCCGTTTGTGCCCCACATCTCCACATTCAAAGCATTTCATACTACCTGTGCTGGCGTACACCATGTAGACACCGTCTCCATATCTGACTCTGTAGGACACCTCCAGAGTCTGTGAGGGACAGGTAAGAAACATGAACACCTGTCTCCTGAACGACTGCACGTGCTTCAGCTTCTGATCTTTGCACCCTAATCCCACCGTCCTGAAGCTGCTCGACAGTTTTCTGAAGTGTTGCAGCTGCTCCTCCAGCAGCTCGTTGGGGATGAACGGGGGAACACCTGACACAGTAACGCGAGCGGAGGGCACGGCGAGCGGGGAGACCTGCAGGTACACCCCGCTCCCCCGAGAGAGAGAGAGAGAGAGAGAGAGAGAGAGAGAGAGAGAGACTGTAACAGTAGTAGCAGTTGCATCCTTTGCATCCTCAGCTTCCTCAGCATCCTTTGCATCCTCAGCTCCCAACCCTTAAAAGATCCTGGGGACATTTTGTGCCATTTGTTTTTTATTTTCAAGCCATTTTGGCTGTGTTGAATGAATATAGCCATGAATATGCCAAAGGATATTCATTTTTAAAACATTTTAGGATTTTCATCTCAGTTTCTTAAATTAGCCTAAAGTGGCTAAGCTACACAAAAACCGACACATTTGATACTAGGGACAAAAAATGCCCCATTGAAAACCATTGAAAATGCCTTTTTTGATCCCACATTTTTCTTAACATAAACTAATGCATTCCTATATGTTAAGATTTCATTTTAGACTGTCTGTCCGTCCGTCCGTTTTCTCCCGCTTCATCTGGGGCCAGGTCGTGGGGGGAGCAGCCTGAGCAGGGACGCCCAAACTTCCCTCTCCCTGGACACTTCCCCCAGCTCTTCCGGGGGGATCCCGAGGCGTTCCCAGGCCAGCCGAGCGACATAGTCGCGCCAGCGTGTCCTGGGTCTTCCCCGGGGCCTCCTCCCGGTGGGACATGCCTGAACACCTCCCTTGGGAGGCGTCCAGGGGGCATCCGATATAGATGCCCGAGCCACCTCAGCTGACTCCTCTCGATGTGGAGAAGCAGCGACTCTACTCTGAGCTCCTCTCGGGTGACAGAGCTCCTCACCCTATCTCTAAGGGAGCACCCTGCCACCCTGCGGATGAAACTCATTTCAGCCGCTTGTATCCGGGACCTCGTTCTTTCGGTCATGACCCAAAGTTCATGACCATAGGTGAGGGTAGGAACGTAGATTGACTGGTAAATCGAGAGCTTCGCCTTTCGGCTCAGCTCCTTCTTGACCATGACAGACCGGTACAGCGACCGCATTACTGCTGCCGCTGCACCGATCCGCCTGTCAATCTCGCGCTCCATCCTTCCCTCACTCGTGAACAGGATCCCGAGATACTTAAACTCCTCCACTTGAGGCAGGAACTCTCCCCCAACCTGGAGGGAGCAAGCCACCTTTTTCCGGTCGAGAACCATGGCCTCCCAGCTGCTTCACACTTGGCTGCGAACCGCCCCAGTGCATGCTGAAGGTCCTGGCTCAACATCATCAAGACAACATCATCCGCAAAAAGCAGAGACGAAATCTGCTGGCTCCCGAACCGAACCCCCTCCGGCCCCTGGCTGCGCCTAGAAATTTTGTCCATAAAAATAATGAACAGAACCGGTGACAAAGGGCAGCCCTGCCGGAGTCCAACGTGCACCGGGAACAGGTCCGACTTACTGCTGGCAATGCGGACCAAGCTCCTGCTCCGGTTATACAGGGACTGTACAGCCCTCAACAGAGAGCCTCCAACCCCATACTCCCGGAGCACCTCCCACATAATAACTCGAGGGACACGGTTGAATGCCTTCTCCAAGTCCACAAAACACATGTGGACTGGTTGGGCAAACTCCCATGAACCCTCAAGCACCCTGTGGAGGGTATAGAGCTCATGCAAGCACTGTAATTTCACCACAGCTTCAGTTCCTGCATTTGTTCATCATTTGAGGATACACAGAAATCTAGCTAACTTTAGATTTCCATGTGGCATAGCAGAATGCTTTACCACTTTTGTGACACGTGGCGCAGTTCAAAGCCACATCTACCACTTTCACAAGAAAACCGCTAAACCAGGACTTGAAAGGCAAATTGATGAAGTTGATTTGGCTTGCACTGTTGAAGGTTGTAGCTTTGTGTCAGCAAACTTTTCAACCTTATGTGAACATCTTCATTGGCATATTAAAGATGGCAAAAAAGTGTCATGCCCCTATACTAACTGTTCAAAATATTTTCGTGTCCGTTCATCCTTTGCCTCACACTTGAACCAGAAGCACAAAAATATCTCTAGTTCTCCATGTAGTAGCCAAACTTCTACCAGTGCTACTAATATCACTAGTGCCTGCATGAATATGTCAGCAGACCGTGACCTAGGTCACACTTTTGAGACCATCTTTGAGGTTGATAATGATAACATAAATGATGAAGTAGACACAGATGATTTTATGAACAATCTGGCCATGTTTTATCTCCGAATGCAGGCTAAAATGCTGTTACCAGCCAGTACGATTCAGACCTTAATAGAGGAAATACAGGAGGTGCACAACACTGGTTTGACTCAACATTTGTCTAGGATGCATGAAGAGTTAACAAAGCAGAATATGCCTGAAAGTGATATTAAGAGGCTCCTTGATGATCTCTCAAAATATAACCATCTGAAAATGTGCAATGAAGGAGTGTTTAGAACAGATCAAACCCGTAAAACCTTCTTTAAGAGCAGATTTAGCTATGTTGAGCCAGACTTATTTGGGCATTGATGCTAAAGGCAAAGAGAGGTTCTATCAGTATGTGCCTATCAAGGATACAATAAAATCACTCCTCGCTCAGAAGTCTGTGAAAGAGCAGTATGCCCAAGCTAAAGCTGCCACAGAAACAGCGCCTAATGTTCTGGAAGATGTGAGAGATGGTAGAAACATTAAAGAGAATATACTTTTACGAGATTCACCATCTTCATTGTCTGTCATCTTGTATCAGGATTCTTTTGAAGTTGCAAACCCACTGGGCTCAGGCAGAAAAAAAACACAAAATACTGGCTATATACACGACACTTGCAGAGATTGTGCCACACAACATATCTTCCATTGATCCAATGCAACTTGTTATGTTGTGCAGAGAGGAGGATTTCCAATTTTTTGGACAAGAAAAAATGTTCTCCACTTTAGTCAGTGACTTAAAACAAATGGAGGAAAATGGAATTGAATATGGTGATGAGGAGAAGGTAAAATGCTCTTTGATTGCCATTACTGGAGATAATCTGAGGTCCCACAGTATTGGCGGGTTTACTGAAAACTTCAGTAAAAGCGCACATTTTTGCCGGTACTGTGTCATAGACAGAGAATCTTTTCCAACAGATCCCACCAAATCTGGTCCTAAAAGAACCATAGAGAGTTACAAAAACAGTGTGGCACTGGTAGCCCTAAACCAGGAATGACCAGTGGAATAAAGTTTGACTCAGTTTTCAATCAGTTGAAATATTATGATGTTTGCCAGCCAGGACTCCCTCCATGCCTGGGTCATGACCTGTTTGAAGGGGCTGTTTCAGTTGATCTTGCTATGTACATTAAGCACTTAGTGCTTAATGGTCAACTGAATCGGATTATATCACAGTTCACATACCTAGGCAGTGATGCAAATAACAAGCCATGTGAGGTCAAAACTGATGGGGAGAAGCTAGGAGGGCATGCTGCTCAAAACTGGTGCCTCTTGCGTCTCTTTCCTATTCTGGTTGGAGACAGAATCAAAAATGCACTTGATGATGAGGTGTGGCAGTTATGTTTAAAGCTCAGAGAAATTGTGGATTTGATATTTGCACCCAAGATCCATACCAACCAAGTAGCATACCTGAAGATTCTCATTGAGGAATACATCCAGCTAAGAACTGCCACATTCCCAGAAAAGACACTAAAACCCAAGCACCACTATCTTGTCCATTACCCAGAACTCATTCTTCGGTTTGGTCCCCTCATTAGGTTGTGGACATTGCGCTTTGAAAGCAACCACTCATATTTTAAGCAGTGTGCAAGGAAACTGCATAACTTTAAAAACCTCTGCAGTACCTTAGCAGAAAGACACCAGTTGCTACAACCATATTTACATGCTGGTAGCTTATTTCCACCAACTCTGTAAATGGGCCAACCAAGTAAATTTGATGACCAACTGTACCAGATTGGCATTCAGAGAGCTGTCAGTCTCAACGGTCTCCGCCCAGAACACACTATTGAAACACCCTCTGTCACTTTCAAAGGCACTCTGTACAAAAGAGGCATGGCCGTTATAGTGGACCAAAATGACACAGGGTATCTATTTGGGAAAATACTGTTGATACTGATAAATGAGTCAAACGTGCATTTTGTTGTCCAGCGGTATCAGTCTGTACCTGTTGTGGATCTTGGTCTGTATTGCTTACAAAGCAACTCAGAAGCACAGTATCAGTGTTTGACTGTAGACAAGCTTGCAGATTATTACCCTCTTTCTGTATATACTCAATTTGGTCTTAATCTTGTTGCTCTGCATCATTGTGTGTTTCAGAAGAATGAGTAATGGACTCCATTGAGAAGGCAATACAGACCGTGCTACCACAGCTAGATGAAGCAAAACTTGAAACTTTGGTCAATGAGTTGGTGACCAAAGTAGGTGTTGAAGGACCAGATGATCTGCAGTTCATTCAAGAAGATGACAAACATCTGCTCACACCCATTCAGTGCAGAAAGATTCTTCATTCCTTGAAAGGAGGTGAGATTACAGTTGCTTTAATTAACATATTTGTTGAGCTGCAACAATTAATAACTAAATTAATCAGCAATCATTCAATCATCATTTTGTAAAGAAAAACAAGTCCAAATTCTCTGATTTCAGCTCATTAGATGGGAGTTTTTTCATCAGAGCATATTAACTTGTTTTCCTGCAATTTTGTCTGTTGTTTTGCTCATTCATTGGTGACTTAAATGTCAGAGAATTTAAGTCTTTTCCATGTAATGATTGACAGATTAATCAAAAATTACTACTTGCAGACCTATATCTTAATATGGGGTTATATAGAAAATCTGGAGGATTTTATTTTGTGGTATCAAACTAGTCACAACCTTTTCTATGCTTTCACTCATACATGTGTAATGCAGGTCCTGCCAATCCCCAGCTGAGCCCTTCATTGCCCGAGCCACTGCCAGTTGCCTCTTCCAGCACATGCCCCATATCACCCATCAGTCCCATCTCTGCATGGGTGGACAATTTTGAGGTGCCATGGAACAAAGTGAGGCCGACTCTTAGAAGAGCAGTAGATGCTGGTGAGAGGCCAGCTCCGGAGGACCGCAGACACTTGATGAGAGTCACCATTGATGCGATGAGAGAGCATTCATAAAAGCCTACTCGCAGAGAGTGCGTGGTAGTGGCAAAAGCTATAACTCAAAAATATCCAAATAGCTTTTTAGACAAAAATGAAGAGGGGGAGCTAATTGGATGTGAGCATTTCAGTGTTACAAATCAGCTGAACAAAGATTTGGACAAAAAGGGTAAAAGACTCCTGGATATCTTCAGTAGTCAGATTACAAGGTGGAGGAAGGAAGTAAGAGCTGTTCTGAAGGAAGCCGTAAAGAAGAACCGAGAAGGAACTGATGGCCTAGCAGCAATGCTTGTGATGTTGGCACACTTCAAAGAGCAAGAGGAGTCACTTTTTCTCCTTGCTGATGTAAGCTCCTTAATTACTTAAATCTTTTATTTGGAGTTTTCAACAATTAATTGTCACATTTATTGCAGCAGAATCATTTTCCCTGATTCGAGTGAAACATTTTACACCCCCCAAATTGTATTGTAGGTTGGCAAGCCTCCAATGGCATCTTGTACTTGGGTTCAAGTGAATGCAGGTTTGCGTCTGGAAATCCTGTCTTCCTAAATGTTTGTAGTTTATGTTTGTTAATAGTTTGACGCAATGGGCTTCAGGCCAGGTATATTGTTTGAGGGCACCTTTATGTTATTGGTGATTGAGCACTTTTTTATTGATAGACTTCACCTCACACTATAACCCACATGGTGAAAGCTTCTATCTCAATTCTTTTGTAGAGCATGCTGGGTAGTCACTGTTGTCCACTGTGTGCACAATATTTTAATTATTAAGAGAAAATTGATGTAGCCTGGCATTAGGTTAGTGTGTTACTTAGTTTTTATTTCCAAGGGGTGCAAACATGCACAAACCATTGGAGCAACAAAAAACATGGCACATTGCTTCCTTATCAACAAGTTTCAAAAAGCTTTTTCTTTCCTAGAGATCATGTACCATCTAGTTTGTTTCAAGTAACTTTTATCTTTGCTGGCATTCATAGGTGACAACAACACCCGCAGACGCAGAGGCCCAGCTGTCTCTCCCCATCACTCCAAGGATCATCATGCTTGGTAAGTTTCACATTCAATGTTAACGAATCCTTTGAATATAGAGGGCACAAGCAAAGAAAGTCTAGTCTGGAAACACTAGTATGTGCAGTTTGTGTCGTGCCATTCACTGCCTCTGCACCAGTCAGGATTTCCAACTTGTAATACAGGGACAGCACAGTCACTTCAAAAATTGAAGAAAGTTATGTGGAGTATGAAAACTCTAGTTCATGCATTTTACTTCATACCTTTTAATCCTGCATGTGTTTATTCATTCACTGAATGATTCACTGGTTTCTAAAAACCTTTTCCTGTAAATAGTTCTCTTATTTTTTTCTTATCGTGTTTTTTCCTCTCCTGTTTCTCCACTTGCAGCGTGCTTTTTTATGTGTTGCTGCTTCCATTGGCTGAGTGTCTCTGCTGACGCACAGACCAGTGTTGCCAATTTAGTGACTTTGTTGCTAAATTCAACGACTTTTCAGACACCTTTAACAACATTTTTCCTAAAAGAATGACTAGCGACATATCTACTTTTTGGACAGACCTTAACTACTTTCCTTGAACTCAGTTGCCAGTATTTCTCTGTGAATCACAGCTAATGTGTCTCTGACTGACTGTTCAGTGGGTGAGACAGAGTAGCAGAACTTTCAGTGGATCAAACGTCAGTCAGACAGCTGTATACAGTCGACAGGAAATGGATTTTGGTAAGACATGTCAAGTCATGTGTCACTTTTTGTTTATCTTTCACCAACCCAGTTAGTGCTCCTTTTATCTGTTTTTACGCACTGCTTGGACGATATGTATTCTCCCTGCCCTGTTTTTACAGTCATTCATGTGGAGCAAATCATTTATAGAATGTATTGCTATGAAATCTAATTTTTGTAATGACTCTTTACTAAGGAGAGACAATCCTGACTGCAAAAAAATGGATGCTGTCGATCAAGGGGAGGGTTGTAATCCCACCTGCTGCTCACCTGGCTGACTTCACCACTGCCTTGGCAGCTCTCTTCGACTGTTACTATGTATTCAACCTAGAGTATCAGGTGGAAGCCAACACAACACTGGAGTTTGTTCAGAGGTATTTATTATCTTAAATAGTTTGACTGAAAGATAGATTAAAATGTAAAAGCAAATTGACAATTGAAAAGCTGTTCAAAATCACCTTCTTCCTTTAAAATGTTATTGGTCTTGAGTATCTAAATAGTGTAGGTTGAAGCCTCCTTACAACTTGGATGCTTTATTAGAGAACAGAAGGTCTGTTGGGCTAAGGGCATGTACACACTATATTCCTTTTTACATAAAAACCTTTGGGAGAAATACGCAATGATTAGATGGCTGGGGAATATGATTTGCCCTGAAAAAACAAACAATTCAATCAAATGTTTTTTCTCCTATAATCTGTGCTTAATTTGCATCTCTTGCATGATAACCTCTGAGGGTGGAGTTTAACTATTTTAGTACAAATATGATTTTAGGCACTCTATTTGGATACTAGAATATTTGCATTTCCTGAAGAAATTGCTGCATTTGCTGCTGCTACTGCTTGGCAGCCTAGCTTCAGAAAGTCGTAGCATGCTTTGTTGATGATTCATTCACGTCTGAAGATGGCACTCGATATTGGTGGTAATTGAATCATGCGTTCAAGAGATACGGTGGTGTTTTGTTAATGGCCACATGTCGGCGCTATTGATGCCTTGCTTAAATAAGTCGTTCACTTGCTCGTGAAGAAACTGTACCAAGTTTCATCATATTAAAGACAACAGAAATGTAGAAATTTCAGGTTATATTGTTACTATAGTGCCCCCTGCCTGCAGAAATGGATCAAATACAACACATTTGTACAAAAGACTTACGGCCCATTAAGTTCATCAGGCCACGCCTTCACAGCAATCACACAACTAGCAGATCACATAACCCAGTTTTGGTGCAGCTCTTTAGCTTGATTTCTCTCTAATCAAATTATTCTACTACCTCCTGGACAAGGGCGCCATAGAGGCTGTAGACCCTCTGTCGCACTCCAGTTGGGGTTTTAGTCAACATACTTCCTCAAGACAAAAAAGACTGGTGAGCAATGGCTTGTTTGGTTGAGAATGTGTGCATTTGGTGCAGACAGCCACTGTGGTACTGTGCCACCACAGCCTCATTTATACTGTGTCATACACTGGATACGCACGGTGAACATAGCTGATATACAAGCTTGCACCGGTCACGGTAGCATGCATGCATAAGTACTACATGTTAGCATTTCATCTCCATCTCAGTCTACCTGTATTGGCATGATTCAATTAGTTTAAACTTTAAAGACATATGTGCGTGTATGACTAGAACTAATGACTAAAACTGGACTAAAATATTTTTTAATTTTTTAAGACCTAGACTAAAACTATTAAGGATAGCAATGATTAAATGTGACTAATAAGCATTTTGGTCAAGAAGACCAGGACTAAGACTGAAATTAAAATGGTGTCAAAATTAACACTGCACGGCAGATGTTCTGCAAACGGTTGCCCAATGAGAGTGGTTTATGTCCCGTCAACAGTTGTGATTTGCTAACCAGTTATTTGTTAACATGTACATATTGTCAAGTCCTCCTCTTGTTCAACTCCAAAGGACACAAGGACAACTCAAATTTCCAACTCAATCAACTTTATTTTTTCTTCCAACTTTTGTTATGTGACTGGTTGGCTTCATCAGTTGATTGTCAGTACGGTAAATTAGGTTAGGTTGTAAATCTTTAAAGACAGAGAAACAAAGTTAACATTTTTAATTAAACATTTTAAATGAATGTTCAATTAAATGCTAATATTTTAATTCACCATGATTACATGAATTACATTAAACATGAATTACATTAATTAACTAACCACTTAAGCCTTTTAAATGAAAATAAAGAAAAATCTTAAGAAAACTATTCTTTCCCACATTTTTAGTAGAGTTTTGACATTTAACAGAATTTTAACATTTTTAACCTTGTATTATCCTTTTGTATTTTATACTTTTCATTTTTCAAACTCCAAATGAAATATCAGTGCAAACTCATTCATCAAAAGTCAATGAAGTCAATGCTGCAATGTGTTCCTTAACCAACCAATCTACACAGCAGTTTAACATGAACTTGAACACATTAAGCAGCATATCAAACAACATGAAAGTAAATAAAATATTTCACCGACCATTGGCGTCTTTGGACTGAACCCATGAGTGAACTTGTTGCTCCTTCTCTCTGAAGTCTGTTTGTTTGAATGCCTGAGGATCTCCATTCCTTCTCAGGTGCTCCAAATCAGTGACAGTGACTGATCAGGCAATGAGTAGCTGGTTTGCTGCTGGTGGTGCACACTGGGAAGTGTAGTTCTTTCAGCAGAGTGATGTTAAATATATGGAAAGCTCCATTCCTATGATTCAGCTCAACACATATTGTCCCACCCTTTTGTCGGGATTAATCCTGACTTCACTAAGTGTAGTGCCAAGTAGCAGATGAGCTGGAAGACTGGGAGAGTGGTGAAAAGGAAGACTTCATACATGAACCCCCATGTAATCTCCTTCATTAGGGACTTCACTGAGTTCAATTGGCTAACTGACTAGATGCAGGTGAGGTTCTGATAATAGCTTTTGCACTGAAAGTTCAAGATGGTTAAGGGTTAGTGCCCTGTTAAGGGACAGAAGTGTCCTCTTCCAAAACGCTGTCAAAATATATGTTAATATTTTTTCAGATTTTTTTTTTCCACAAATCTTTGAATCAACTCCAGTCCTAATCATAACTACCAAATATTGAGTTATTTTCAGAATTTTAACCCCTTAAATGCCAGTGTTTATGATGGCATCGCAAAGTTTTGCAAAAACAACAGACAAAATTTGAAATATTTTCAATATTTCAAATGCTAAGTGGAATTTTCTTGGGGATATTATTAAAGGCTAGGATATGTCAATGATTCCAAAAAAATGGAAAAAAAAATAAAATAAAATATACCATTTTATGGCGTTTTTGAAGTGAACACATTTTCCCCTAATAGGAAGAGTGAGGTTTTTTATTCTTTTCTTTTTCTTTTTTTTTTTTAACTCTGGACGTGCCATGTCCTCAGAGCCAGCTTCTGCCGCCCAGGTCTGGTCTGTCGAGGCTCCTGGCCTTTGCTACCACACACATGGCAGCACACCTGACATGTTGGTTTGTTTACATCTAGCTACCAGAAGTCCTTGCACTCAGTTTCGTGTAACTTGCCTGGAATGTTATAAAGTCGTAAGTTGTGACTTGAAGTTGTGATTTACATGCTCAAAATCCAGCCTGGAACATGGCACACCTTGACACAACTCCAACATCACCATCTTAGACCCTCCTCACATATGTGGTGCAATACAAAGTAATTGTAATAAATGTAATTGTTAATGTGTTTTCTTCTTTAATTTCAGGGCTCCAACTGGGATTCTGGGTCTGCAAGGTCAGGGCATGTAAGAGGCCATAAACCTTTATGTCAAGTGGCAGGGGAATTAGAGGATTTCTCTCTCTAAGAAGTTTCTTATCATTTCTGTTTTAAATGTTGCATTTTACAGTTTTTACAGTGTCCTTTTGACTTGTTCATGCAAATGTTCGGTATTTTACATTATATTGCCCTTGTGTTTTTAAAAAATGTAGAATTGTCAAGTTTGTGTGTTAATATTTTGAGCTTGTGGGCCAGACTGGCATTTTTCTTTGTGAATTCTTGTTTATGATTGCAATGTTTTAAAAATTCATTGTTATATTGTTGGTATCTGAAGTGGTACTTGGAAATTTGGTTTGGTACATAGTGGTGCTTGGTCTGAAAAGTTTGGTGACCTGTTTTCTCATATTCCTGTTCACCAAATGTCTTAAATAAATAATTGTGTAACAATTTTCTTGTTTTCTGCAGTTAATTGAAATATTTTAAAATATGGGTGATTCTAGTAATGATGGCTAATATTAAATCACAGTGATACAGTATTTAAATTGTACAGTGAGACACTGAATTTACAGTGATTAACTGTTACCTACTGTTAATAGTACTGTATTGCCATATACAATACCATAAAAAAACAGTGCTTAACTGTTTTTATTTGTACAGTAAATAAACTAGCACTGTAAATGCAATTCAAATCACAGTATTTAATGGATATTTCTTCTACAGTTAAACAACCAATACTGTAAGTACAACTGAAATCTGGGGGCGTGTTTGGGAATGGGCGTTGTACAGACTTTACTTGTTTTTATCTTTTGTTAAGCACCTTGAGTTGCATCCTATGTATGAAAGGTGCTATATAAATAAAGTTTGATTGATTGATTGATTGAAATCACAGTGTTTAATTATTTTTTATTTTATGGTGAATACATAAAATACTGTAAATGGAAGTACTCTACTTTTACTGTAAAACATATTCTTGCTGTCTAATTGTTAAAGTTACTGTAAATTTTAAGGTAATTTTTTTACAGTAAAGTGCATTGTCATTACTGCTATATCTCTGCAGACAAGTATGGAAGGGACTTGAAGCTTGGAATAGGTGTTCTAGTAGCAGAGCCCTGTCACCAATATCTGTTTCAAGTCTCAAAAACACTTAGTTCCTGTGTTAAGGTAGCTGTCCATGAGCACTACCAGGGCTCTCACTCAAGTGTATAGGCCCCTGGACATGTTTTTTTTTTTTTTTTTTTTTCATAAGTTTGTGTAAATAACTTGAAACTTCATGCGTGTTCTGGGCATCACTTTCAACAATTATTCATTCATTCATCATATTATTAATTTGGTCTTTTACACAAATCTTAAAAACTGAAGTGACTTCAACACAGGTGCTAGCATTATTAAATGTTTTGGGTGAGATTATGTGACAAGCCCAATTGAAGTGACCACCTATGCATCAACATATTTTGAAATAATGACTCTCATAATGGGCGTCACCGGTTCGTTCCCCGGGTCGGGCGGGGCCTTTCTGTGCGAAGTTTGCATGTTCTTCCTGTGCATGCGTGGGTTCTCTAAGGGCACTCCAGCTTCCTCCCACAGACCAAAAACATGCTCATTAGGTTAATTGGTGACTCTAAATTGTCCCTAGGTGTGAATGTGAGAGTGAATGGTTGTATGTATGTTGCCCTGCAGTCGGCTGGCGACCGGCTCAGGGTGTACCCCGCCTCTCGCCCGTTGACAGCTGGGATATGCTCCAGCCCCCCCCCCCCAACCCTGAAAGGGATATTCGGGGGTATAGAAGATGAATGAATGAATGACTCTCATAATTTACATCAACAGCATCAGCATCAGCATCTGATTGCCAAATCCATTCTATATAGCAATTTAAATAGTGTAGTGCAGAAAAAAATCCACAAAATTTCAATCGCAAGGAATTTATTTTTCATGTCGCACAATAATCAAAGTACAATGTCAACATTAATTTTTCCATACAGGCGTCAGTATTACAGTCTTGGCTGTCCCTGCACAGTGTGTTAACCATGCATCCACTTGCTGAGCCATTGTAAGAAAAAGTCAGCTGGGGCTAGAGGGCACTGGAATGCCTGCATCTTTGGGTTCTGGGGTGACTGCTTTTGGGGGAGGTCAAAGTTCTTCATAAGAGGAGGAGCTGCTGTCCAAGTTTTCCTCATCATCAGTGGAGGAGTCATCAACTGCAGACAATCTCTTCCTCAGCAGACAGAGTAGCCCCTCACGTCCTCTCCCTGTCAATGCCTCAGTGCTGCCTGACAATGACATTAAAGGAAAACAAATTACAAGCTACAAGCTCTGGACATCCATGCAAATTGCCAAAAATATTTTACTGACTTTGCTGGGTGATCCCTTCAGAAAGCTGGGAGGAAAGCTCTTCCATCATTCCAACCACACTCCTCAAGTACTCCCAGTGCTGCTTGACTTCGCGAACCACAATGACCTCCTCTTCTTTCAGTCTGGTCAGCAGCATTACGTTGTCATAAACCTTTTTTTTCTTTACCATGTCACCATGACCTGCAATTCATCACATTAAGTTTTATCAGTTATCTTAGATTTCTAGAAAGTTGTGTAAATTTTTCACCAATGTCTTTCAACATGTGTTCTTCAATAGGAATTTGGGGTTTTAAATACACTGCCAATCTCCCCTCCCCTGATGCTATCCTACTTCTTCAGAGAGACAATAATGCTTTATCTAAATCCTTCAGAATCAGAATCAGCATTCCTTTACTGATCCCCGAGGGGAAATTGTTTTTATCGCAGGTGCTCCATACAAGAATGAAACTAGAAAGGAAAGAAGAGAAAAAAGAGAAAGATATATATATATATATATATATATATATA
>JBBMOE010000087.1:19948-107894 GCA_037975065.1 Chaetodon trifasciatus
ATATATATATATATATATATATATATATAAAGAAAATATAAAAAACAAAATATTAATAGTGAGAATATATATTGTTATGATTTGGCTCAGGTGTTTTCTCTCCTAGGTCTAACAGTGTTTTTCTTTCCTCCCTGTCTGTCAGCAGGCTGAGCGCGAGAGAGAAGCGGGTCTGATCTCCTCCTTTCTGTAGCTATTTCGAATCAGCACTCTGATCTCCTGACAGACTTTCGGCTGTTTTCCAAGGAAATAAAAAGGGTATTTGACCACCTAGTTAAGGGCCAATAAGCTATGGGTCAACTGCTAGATTTACAACAGGGCACCCAGTCCCTATCTCAATACGCCATCAGTTTCCGTATTTTGGCAGCTGAAAACGAGTGGGGGGACTCAGCCTTACAAGCAGTATTCTTCAAAGGGTTAGCTGAGGTGATGATTCCCAGCACTCTCTCCTGGTGGACTCAGGAGCAGATGACAATTTTATTGATATCAACTTTGCTAAGACTCATAACCTCCCCTTGTTGAAGTTAACCTCTCCTAAAGAGGTCCAAGCCATTGAGCATCCCCTGGCTTAAGAAAAACAACCCACACATCGGCTGGGCTACGGCCACCATCCATAACTGGAGTCTTCACTGCCATGCTCACTGCCTCCAGTCCGCTGTTCCAGCCTGATCCTCTGCACCATCCCAGTCACCAGAGGTAATCGACTTATCTAACGTTCCTACCGATTATCACGACCTGCGGGAAGTGTTTAGCAAGACCTCTGCCTGCTCTCTTCGCCCCCATAGACCTTATGACTGTGCCATAGATCTACTTCCCGGTGCCCCGCTCCCCACCAAACTTCTGTATAACCTCTCCAAGCCTGAGAGAGAAGCTATGGAGAAGTATATGACTGACTCGGTGGCAGCGGGCCCTCGTCTTCACCGGTGGGGGCAGGATTTTTCTTCATCGAAAAGAAAGACAAGACTCTATGTCGCTGTATTGACTATGTAAGGGATAATGCCCGATGAGGTGTCCATTATCAGAAATGAATGGATGATGCGGAGGTGTGAACTGTTCTCCACTTCGCGTCGGACGGTTGCTTCCGCGAAGTCCATTCATTTGTGATAATGGACACCTCGAAGGGCATTATCCCGCTTATACCATGGTCACTTATGAAAGAAATAAATATTAAATCAATTATTAATACGTTAATGTTGTTTTTTTACCGTTAAAATCGTAAGTTTTTTCACAAGAAGTGGCTGAGTGGACTATTTAATATCTCTCGTTGTGATGCGTAACTGGCTCTGGCCACAGAGTGGAGGCCACAGAGTGCGGCCCCCAGTGGCTTCACTGGGGGCTGCACAACCTTTTATAGTTTGGACCGACCACAAGAACCTGTCCTACCTCCTACCTCCTCCTTTTCCTGGGATGTTTCGACTTCACTATTACCTACCGGCCCAGCTCCAGGAACGTCAAGGTGGGCGCCCTCTCCCAGCAGTTCACCCTGGAGGGAGGGGAGACTGACAACGAGACCATCCTCTCTCCCAGCTGTGTGGTGGGGGCGGTCTGGTGGCGAGTGGAGCAGGAGGTCTACGATGCCCTCCTGGTTAAGCAGGTTCCGGATGGGTCTAGGTCTTCTGTACTCACCTGGGGGCATTCTTCTCGGATAGTCTGCCACCCAGGGGTCTCCCGCACCCTCGTCCTGGTCCAGCAGCGGTTCTGGTGGCCCTCGATGGCCGCGGACGTCCGAACCTTCATCACCGCCTGCACCATATGCGCTCGGAACAAGTCCTCGCACTGAACCCCGGCGGGTCTCCTCCAACCCTTACCCATTCCTCCACGGCCCTGGTCCCACATTGCTATGGATTTTGTCACCGGTCCGTCCCCCTCCGAAAGCAACGACACGATTCTCACCATCGTGGACCGGTTCTCTAAGACAGTACATTTTGTCCCCCTCTCTAAGCTCCCCACCGCCTTGGAGACGGGTAATCTCCTTGTAACCCATGTTTTCAAACTCCACGGCATTCCCTAGGACATAGTTTCCAACCGGGGCCCCCAGTTCACATCTCAAGCGTTCTGCCGGGTGCTGGGGACCACGACCAGCCTCACCTCTGGATATCATCCCCAGTCCAACGGCCAGACGGAACGCGCTAACCAGGACTTGGAAGCCACTCTACACTAAGTTGCCTCCCGACTCCCGTCCTCCTGGGCCACACACCTCCCCTGGGTCGAATATGCACATAATTCACTGATCAGTTCAGCTACAGGTATGCCCCCCTTCATGATTAAAGCCGGCTACCAACCCTCCCATTTCCCAGCCAGGAGTCTGATGCTGCAGTTCCCTTGGTGCGTGCTCAGTTCCGCCGGATCCGACGAGTTTGGAGAGAGACCAGAGCCGCTCTCGGGAGGACAGCCGAGCGGAATCGGCGGCTGGCCAATCGTCACCGGATCCCTGCACCCAGTTATAAGGTGGGTCAACAAGTGTGGCTTTCATCACGAGATCTCCCCAAACGCCGTCCGGCTCCGCCTTCCGGCATCTCTCTACATCCACCCGGTGTTTCACATCTCCCTCCTCAAGCCAGTCACCGACAGCCCTCTCCAGCCTCCTGCTCCGCCGCCGCCTCCCCCTCGTCTCATCGAAGGCCACCCTGCTTACACCATGACACACATTCTGGATGCCTGCAGGCGGGGTTGAGGATTCCAGTACTTGGTCGACTGGGAGGGGTATGGCCCCAAGGAGTGCTCTTTGATCTCGTGCTCCCTCATCCTCGATCCACAGCTGCTGCATTTTTATAGCTAGTCTAGTATTAGTATATATAGTCTTAGTATACTAGTCTTGCTCCTGTCTTGATCCTCTGTCTCTCTCTCTCTCTCTCTCCAAGGGCCATTCAGACGGAGTAGTTGTACAGGCTGATGGCCACAGGCAGGAATGATTTCCTGTAGCGTTCAGTCTTGAGTTTTGGTTGGATGAGTCTCTCACTGAACATACTCCTGTGCCTGGCCATTTAAGTAAGCAAACAGGATATGAACACAGTTGTATACATGTCTTATGTACTTACATTCCCAAGGCCAGGAATAGTTTTCCTCAGCCAAGAGCTCATTGGGAGGAGGGAGTTTGTCAGTTTCCCCCATAACAGCATTGTGTTTTGTGATGGCATCTTCTAAGGCTCTCTTTTCTGTAGCAATCTTTTTCCTTAGCTGATGTCTCCCCTAATCCCTAACCCTTGCGATCTAGAATGTGAAACAAAAAATTATTTAGTGTATGCTTACCCATTTACAGATTAATGAACACCTATTTCAGCAAGTCTAGGCTACTAAAAACTGTATTTTTACTATATGTTTTTTTAAAGTACTGATTCCCTTTTTTCATGTTTTTCACTACAAAAAAATCTGGAGTGGTGCCATTTTTGCCTTTTTTTTTGTCTCATCAGCCTGACGATACAGCTGGTATTTTCTCTGCTTGATGCTCAGGTACAGTCCTTCAATGGTTTCTCCAGGTCAGTTTGACTGGTTGTTCCTTATGAGGAGAGATTTCTAAAATCAATTCACACCAATATCAGTTTACAATCCAAGTCTTTTTCAACAAACTTTCACAAAGACTGAGAAAAATGCCTCTTTGAATTGTTCATAAATTTACAAAGTTTTTCACAGTACCTGCAGTCCACTGTTGAACATCAGACAGCCATTACTGGACTGTGTCTTCCTGTATAGACAACTCTGTAGTCAACTTCTTAAGGTCCTCAGATGCCTTGAAAATCCTTTGTACAGTCTGTCAAAATCAATGTTGGAGTAACAAATCGCTGAGCCAAATTTGAAATAAATAAATATGTGCATCATGAAAAACATCCGTCTGGTCTTTACCTTGATGAATCGTTTGGCCAAAGTCCGGTCAAGATTTTCTGCCTTCTGCTTGTTCCAGCCACTGGCCTGGATGGTAAGGATGTCTGTGCGGACTTAATACACAATGCATATTAGGCAAGGAAACCGAAAACTAAATTAGTCAGATGCATCTAAAAAATACTTACCAGCTTTCGACATGTACTTGAAACATATGGCTGCTCGAGAGAGGAAGCTGTTCACCTGTTGAACCTCCTCCCCTATTGTTGTTCCTGCTCCCTCTTGATTTCGTCTCCATTTCGTCCCCATTGCAACTACAACTAATTTGTATGTTACCATTTGGAAGACAGAGGGTTGGAAGAGGACCAACAGTAATAATGAGAAATAAAAGCCATTGGCAGTCATTACCTCACACATCCAGGAATGTGCTTTAGCATGCATGATGGAGAGAAAGGGACACATGTTCAACAGGTCCTGTAACTCAGGACAGTGGCCCACAACCCTCTGCAAATATGGCCAGTATTTGCATACCACATCAGAGCAAAAGAACTGTTCATTCTGTGAAGCAAGCTGTTTCTGGAGATATAAGGGATATGCAAATATCTCTCCACGGAACATATTCAGACCCTTCAGCAAAATCCCATGACAGCAGACAGCAACCTCGACACCTTCCTCATCTACTTTGCTTGCAGACTTGTTCGAGGACTCTCGTGCTGCCATTCACTCGCCTGTACTACACCTCCCTTTCCCAGGATTCTATTACAGAGGAAGACAAACACAGAGATGTGCACAGAGCAAAGTGTTGTACATTAAGATTTAACTATTGGTAATATGATGTTTTATGGGGTAAATACAATATAACAAATATGCGGAAAATAGGCTATGATCATTTATAAAACAAGGAGAAATGGAAATAAACTTTACATGTTGTGTTGACCCATGGATGTAGTCGACAAAGCAGGTCACCTCGGCATCCTTGGCCAGAAACACGCCTTCAAAAAATCCATTAGGTCTAAAAGAACCAAAATAGAGGTTAAACTTACAAAGGTTACATCTATGGCACTCTAAAATTTAAGTGGACAAGAATTTTACACACCTATGTTTGTCATCATAAAATAATAATACTGATCTTGTATCGGCATCAAGTGCAAACCTCCATGCATTTTAACTTGTTAACATGTGGCAAACATTTTTAAACTTTCACTCAATGCTACTGAAAAGTATAAAAATAAATCTCTTTGTCATCATAAAATAATAATACTGAATACTGAATGCCACATGTTTGCACTTAAGTGTATTTTTAAGTATTTTGAAAATAAAATTGAGAAATAGAGAGACTTAAAATGTGTTTTGTTTTTTTCTCACTTTTAGTGTTTTACACCAACAGTAACTAAACCCCAAAACCATGTTTTCAGCTGAAAACTATAATGTCTACGTATTTAGTAGTGTCTTTATATTTTAATATCTGACATAATGACTTATGATGCAGCATAGATTCTTTTAAATGCATGCAAATGTGTTACCCTTTATTTAACACCAACAATGAAACATTACAATGAGGTATGCTGCATTACAGATGCAACCATATGAACTTCACTTTACTGAAAGCATACATTGATAACTTATGATCGTTCATGGAGTATTATAGCATCCTATTAGCCCTTACAACAGTCTATTGTTGAGGTGTATGTATAGAGGGGTACAAGTAGTAAAAACATATTACAAGTCCCATCAATGATGAGTATTACAATCCACTATGAATGCATTCATAATGCACTATAGATGTGGTCTTCATAGAAAGTGTTACCCAAACAATTGCAGAGAGAAACTTATGGCAAAACAATGGCAGAATGAGCTTGGCGATAATGAGAAGTAGTTTTAAAAGAAAAACGGGGACACAAATGTAAAGTTAATTTCTTGAATAAATGTTTGAAAGAATTTAGACAAACTGACAGTATCATAACCTCACGGACCAACTCTTATTCAAACCCGCTGAAAGCATGCCTGCTTGTCAGTGACGTTCCTGTTGAGATGTCTGCTCCGAACTGACGCGAAGGCTCCAAGCTGTGTCCTTGGCTCTGCTGTGCTGTGGTCTGCTGGACGAATCCTGCAAACCACGGTGGCAAGCTGGTGTTGGACAGGGATGTTTCAGGGGCTGGAACGCCTCCAGTGTCGGCTACAGACGAGGAACGGCTTCTGATGGTTGTCTAACCCGAACCAGTGGGTCAGCAGCTGGCTGCAGGTCTTCGGTGTCGTTGGCAATTGTGAGGCACGACTTTAGATTACTAAGAACAAGATTGAATGTCTCTTAGATGGCCGGTGTCTCCAAAATTATTATTACATGACTAGAGTTTTACTAATGAAAACAAATCATGCAGCTTCACGTGGCGAGAAAAAATTAAAGTTTCACTGCAAGAAAAACTAGAAAAATAAGTCTTCTGATAAACGAAATCAAGCTACTCGGCGTGACTATGAATAGCACAATAGACTTAGAAACGACGGAACAAAAACACTGAACAAAATTCAAGACAAAAGGCTAGAAAGAAAACTAGACTAGAAGAAACTGCAAGAGCTAAAGGAAGAATTAAGAAAAACACAAAACTCGATTGACTGTCCGCTGCATACTGCAGATGGTATCATGCTCCAGTGCGTGTCTAATCAATAGGCTGTCATGCATGTGGGATGGTTCGTGGGCGCATGACGTGATTTCACCTTGTAGAGCGAGGATTAATTAATGATTTGTACGAGGGGCTCATCTGCTTCTCACTATGGTCAATCAGATATACTTTGAATGATCAATTTCAACATAGCTCACAACATGCATCAGACAGTTCTTATGAGTAGATGATGACATTGAACAATAATCATGATAACAATTTCTGATACTCATCCTAATATATGTGATGACTCAGGGTATAACTAACACAATATAACAAAGAAATAAAGAAAGAGGACTATATTTGCCCAAAAATGATTATCACTATTGTAGCAGAACTGGCCTCTAACTGACCTTTCCTTACCCTCTCTGCATTCCTTCAGGAGAAATGGAGTTGTAAAACACCCCAAATTTCAAGAGCTATTGACCATTTGAACTGTTACAGGGACGGTGCTAATTTGAAGAGAGACAAGATGTCTGACTCAGAGACATCTCCCCCACACTCTTTTGGGGGAGCAAGAGACACAGACACCTAAACATCAAAGGTTGCCTTTTTGCTCCATGTTTCCCATGGAGGTGCTAATTCTCTCTTGATAGCCCCATGGGAGATACAGACAATAAAGCTGTCTAGGTGAACCAATGCCAGACCTCAGAGGAATCCACAAACAAAATAATGCTGATGGGTTGTAAATTAGCCATTCCTGAAACAAACTGTTTTGTAGATCTGTGTGTCTTGTTCTCCAGTATACCAGGATAACCAATTCTCTATGTTTGATCTCACTTTGGATTTTCTTACAGTGTCAAGCCCATAATCTGTGTGATATCAATGCTTTTTCTGTGTTTGTAGCTTGTAGAATGACAAAGCTGTGATTTTAACTTTTCTTCCAAGTTTGTTTAAGTTTTTATCATGGAACCAAACTGCCATCTTGAGGTTCGTAAGTTAGGTTAGGTTGAATACACTTGACGTGATACATTTATTAATAAGTAACCGTTATAGTGATGATCATTTGGGGCAAATACAGTCTTCCCTTCTTTATTTCTTTATTTTGTGTTAGTTATACCTTGAGTCATCATATATATTAGGATGAGTATTAGAAATTGTTATCATGATTCCGTTATCATGAGTCATCATTTAATGTTGTCAGCCACTCATAAGAATTGCCTAACGCATGTTGTCATCAATGTTGAAATGCCTTTGAAAATTGTCCATTCAAAACATATGTGATTGACCATAGTGAGAAGCAGACGAGCCCTCGTACGAATCATTAATTAATCCTCGCCTTACAAGATGAAATGACGTTGCGCGCCAACGAACCATCCCACATGCGCGACAGCCTATCGGTGATTAGACACGCCTTGGAGCGAGGAAAACCATCTGCCACATGCAGCGGACAGTTTTGCGTTTGTCTGTCTTGTTAGTCTGTTTTAGTCTGTTTAGTCTGTAGAGTCTTGTCTTAGTCTTCTGTTTGTCTTCTTCTAGTCTTAACCCTGTAAAACCCAAATATAGAAAAACACTAAAAAATTTTTTTTCAACCATTAAGATGTTGTTGTAGGAGGCCTTTGAGGCTGAAAATGAGGTGTTTTTCAAAAAAATATGTTTTTGTAAGTTTTTACGGAAACGTTGTAATATTGCAACATTGGGCTCAATGGGGAGCAGAATCTCCTGTATCTGTACTCATTGTCTGAACAACAATACAGAATTAAGGATTCTTTGCAGGGTTTTACTTTTGTCCATTTCTCCATTTTGGACGATCTCAATCACATCCTGCACACTGTACCGAGGATCTCTCCTTGCTGGTGGCATTCTGAAATGGAAAAAAATAAAATTGAAACAAATGTATATATAAACAGCACACATGCTAATTAGATTCTAGATAACCTGCAGAAAAAGAGGGGATGGTGGGGAGATTGATTTCAATATGAAGTGTTTACACATTGCACTGAAGTAACCTATTCACACATTTAACTGGTCACACAATAGTGTATAGCTGACCAATTGTAAACTCTGATTATCATACTAATAATATGCAGGTAGCCTCCAACTTACAACAACACCTTACATTCCTGAACATCAACACCTGCTCCAGGGCATTTTTTCCATTGTTCTGGAGCAGGTGTTGATGTTCAGGAATTCAAGCATCCCCCACAACTGATTTAACTATGAATTGATAGGAACATTTTCTTATCAAAAGCCAAGACAAAGGGCAGACATGCACAAACAGAAATTCTTTGTTAGAAAGTCCTGCTTTCTGTGATAAGGGGAAAATACTGAGTGTTCAAGGTGGTTAGAAATCATTATAAGTAAATGAAAATGATTAGATATGGCAATATATCTTTGCACACTAGTTTCTAATACAATAATATGTAATCAAATATAAGGCTAGAATGTGTAAATCATGTGTAGTTTAAAGTTATATTGGGAAAATTTAAATTGAAGTTCCTCTCAAGACATCCCTCTCAAAACAGGGTTGTTTTGACTACCACATTCACCCAACGTTCTAATATTGCAACAATTACAAAACAAGCTCTAAATAAAATGTAAGGCACATTTTCCACAATGACTACATACTGACATGTTCTAGACACTGTAATAAACACATAAAAAAATATTTAAAGCATTTTACTTACTTCAATCAGATAAATCCAATCCAGTAAATCGAGGGGATGATGCTCTCTCAAAAATCTGGAGGTTGTGTGACTTCTTGACCTGAGGGCAGGCCTTATATACAAATGTATGACCCAATAGCATTCTGAGACTGAACAATAGGACCAAATGAATATGTTAATGTGGTTGAACCAAAAAATAAAAATAAAAAAAAAGGTTTTTTGGGGGATAACAAAAATTGTTGTAATTCTGCAACAGTGGGTCTTACAGGGTTAATTTTTTCCTTTTCAGTCTAAGTTTCTATTCTAGTTTTTTTAGCCTTCGTTCTGTCCTGTTTTTGCGTTCGTCTTCTCTTCTTTTTGTTGCTGCTCATAGTCACGCTGAGTAGCCTGAGTTTATTCTTTAGAAGACGTATTTTCTTTTGTTTTCTCTTCGTGAAACTTTAATTTTTGCTCGCCACATTAAGCCACATGATTTGATTTGCTTTGTTTTTGTGTAAAATTCTACTCATGTAATAATAATTTTGGAGACACTTTTCGACCGGCCATAGAAGAGACATTTAATCTTATTGTTAGTAATCTAAAGTCCTGTTTCACGGTCACCACTTATTACTAAAACCTGCTGCCATCTGCTAACCCGCTGGTTCGGGCTAGACAACCATCAGAAGCCGCTCCTCATCTGTAACCGACAACGGAGAGTTCCAGCCCCTGAAACATCCCTGTCCAACACCGGCTCGCCACCGTGGTTTGCTTGATTCGTCCAGCAGATTGCCGTGCAGATCGGAGCCACGGACACAGCTTGGAGTCTTCGTGTCAGTTCAGAGCAGACATCAAACAGGAGCGTCGCTAGCCAAGCGGGCATGTTAAGCGGGTTTGAATAAGAGTTGGTCCGTGAGGTTATGATACTGTAAATTTGCCTAAATTCTCTTAACCACTCGTTCCGTAAATTAACTTTACCTTTGCGTCCCCAGTTTTCTTTTAACTACTTCTCACTATTGCCAAACTCATTCTGCCATTGTTTGTCATAAGTTTCTTCCTGCAATTACTTGTGTTATTTCAGATCACCTATATTCACTGTCGTACTATTCCTGATACGTTGCTCATTATTCATAATTGTGTTTAATAAATAAGTTCTTTTTATTCAAGTCATGGTCAAACAGTGTCCTTTTGAGCTGAATATAAACGATTCCTATCTCAAGAGTTTACACTTCAGATTATCAGACTGGTTTCCTATTGGTTCATTCGTTACCATGACATCAGCATTACAGGAGTCAGTCTCCATACAGTCCTTCTTAGCTGAGGAAGGTGGTGCCCTGATATTTTATTAACGAATGCAATACCAATATTAAATTAAATCCCCTACACTATTATGATTACTATTAATGACTGTCTCACGTCAAGCGTATTCAACTTAACCGCTACGAACCCTATGGTTCCATGGTAGAAACTCAGACAAACTTTGTAGGAAGGTTAAAATCACAGCTTTGTCATTTTATAAGCTAAAAAGTTGAAATGTTTAACAACTCCATTTCTCCTGAAGGAATGCCAAAAAGGGAGAAAGAAGCTCAGTTACAGGTCAGTTCTGCTACATCACAAATGTGCAAATGAGAACGAGGAAATCCAGGCTGAGCATTAATGTAACGCATAGCGTTACGGCAATGTCGTAGATCACCACCTGACCAATGGTGACAGAGGAGAGCTGGGTCCCTGGGCATCCCCGTCGGCTGGCAGCCCACCACTCCTAGTCTGCCGCGGAGGAAGGCAGACGATGGATGGGTCAAATGCAGAGAAATAAGAATTTCATGAAGCATGGCGTGTGCATTGTGCATGATGTTGTGTGTGTGATTAAATAAAAAAGTAAGTTTCTTCTTCGTCAATTTGACAGGTAGAGGTAGAGGCAGAGGTGGAGTGTGAAGAGTGTTTGGGGGGCCTTGTTGATGACGGGAAAAAACTGTTTAGAGAATTGAGCTCTAGGTTGTTCTGGTTGCACCAGGTCACCAGATGGTCAACCTGCCACCTGTAGGCGGACTCATCACCATCAGAGATGAATCTGATGAGGGTGGTGTCGTCCGCAAACTTCAGGAGCTTGACAGACTGGTGACTGGAGGTGCAGCTATTCATATACATGGAGAAGAGCAGAGGAGAAAGAACGCAGCCCTGGGGAGATCTGGTGCTGATGGTCTTTGAGTCAGAGACGTGTTTCCCCAGCTTCACACACTGTTTCCTGTTAGACAGGAAGTCTGTAATCCACCTGCAGGTGGAGTCAGGCACGCTCAGCTGGGAGAGCTTCTCCTGAAGCAGAGTTGGGATGATGGTATTAAAAGCAGAGCTGAAATCCACAAACAGGATCCTGGCGTAGGTTCCTGCGGAGTCCTGGTGCTAGAGGATGAAGTGGAGGGCCAAGTTGACTGCATTGTCTACAGACCTGTTGGCTCTGTGGGCAAACAGCAGGGGATCCAGGAAAGGGTCGGTGATGTCCTTGACGTGTGAGAGCACAAGGCGCTCAAAGCACTTCATGACCACAGAGGTCAGGGCGACAGGTCTGAAGTCGTTAAGTCCTGTGATCCTTGGCTTCTTGGGAACAGGGATGCTGGTTGAAGACTTGAAGCAGGCTGGCACGTGACATGTATCTAGTGAGGTGTTAAAGATGTCTGTGAACACTGGAGACAGCTGATCAGCGCAGTGCTTCAAGGAGGATGGGGAGACAGAATCTGGTCCAGCTGGTTTCCGGGGGTTCTGTCTCCTGAAGAGTTTGTTGACGTCCCACTCGAAAGAATCATCACTGAGGTGGGTGAGGAGGGGGAGGGGGGGACCTTTAAGGTGGGCATCGGTGGAGGTGACTGGAGCTGGAGCTGTTGGGAGGTGTCATGGGGGATGGTTGCTGGACTGTCCCTTTGTCTTTTAAAGTGGCAGTAGAACTCGTTCAGGTCATTGGCGGAGTGGGGGGCTTTAGGCTTGTAGTTGGTAATCTGCCTGAGCCCTTTCCAGACAGACGCAGAGTCGTTAGCTGAGAACTGGTGTTGGAGCTTCTCAGAGTACAGTCGTTTAGCCTCTTTCACCACTTTGCTAAACATGTATTTCGCCTCTTTGAATCTGTCTTTGTCCTCACTCCTGAGGGCCTCTTCCTGTGCCAACCATAGCTGTCTAAGTTTGGCTGTGAACGAGAGTTTGTCATTGTTGTAACACCCTGGTGCGTGATGGAACACAGCAGTCCTCACAGAAGCTGATGTAGGACATCACAGCCTCCGTGTACTCATCCAGACTGTTCGTAGCAGTCCTGAACACATCCCAGTCAGTAGAGTCCAAACACGCCTGGAGATCCTCCACAGCCTCACTGGTCCACATCCTTGATGTCTTCACGATAGGTTTGCAGAGCTTTAGTTTCTGCTTGTATGCAGGAATCAGGTGCACCATGATGTGCTCAGAGTGGCCCAGTGCAGCGTGGGGGATGGCGTGATAAGCATTCCTGACTGTGGTGTAACAGTGATCCAGAATATTCTCCTCTCTGGTTGGGCATTTAATAAACTGTCTGTATTTAGGGAGTTCGTGAGTGAGGTTACCTTTGTTAAAGTCACCAAGGACAATAACTAAAGAGTCCAGTTTGGTCCACTCCACACACAGTATCTGATCNTTTTTTTTTTGTCAGAAGCACAGTCTGTTTTTTCAAGAGGAAGTCCAGGCAGAGCGTTAATGTAACGCATAGGGATATGGCAATGTCAATGTGACAAGTAGAGGCAGAGATGGAGTGTGGAGACCGTCAGGGGGGGTTCCGGGCCTTGTTAGCAGCAGATGGGAAAAAACTGTTCTTATGGCATGAGGTTTTGGTCCTGATGGACCGCAGCCTCCTGCCAGAGGGGAGTGACTCGAAGAGATTGTGTCTGGGGTGGGAGGGATCAGCTAAATGTGAACTTTTGTCTGACAACTGTGCTCATTCTGGCTGAGATCCTGAGGGAACTCTGACACTCTGAGACCAGCGCTGCATTGCTTTACATGTGACCTCAATAAATACTTTGACTGTGAACTGAAGACTTCTCCGGACCGTTCTTGGGCTTCCAACTAAAGAACCTGGCTAAATAAAAGATTCCAGGTCAGGAGAACAGTGCTGCTGGATCACTGTCACATTGTTGCACCAACCACTGTTGATGTAGAAACAGATTCCTCCACCTTTAGTTTTGTCAGAAAGTTCCATGTCTCTGTCCGCAAGGTAGAGATGGAAGCCTGCCAGCTGCAGTGCAGAGTCTGGTATTAATCCACACAGCCACGTCTCCGTGAAGCAAAAAAAAAGCAAATGAAGAAAAGTCCCTGACTTTTAAGCTGAGCAGTAGATCAGTCTGGTAGATGTGCTTCAAAGTACCTATCATTGGGTCCAGACGACTAAGGACAGTTTCATAGAGACATGGTAAGATATTCAGGAACCTGCATCTTTGAGCAGGTGTTGTTATCACATCTGCCTGGAGGCTCACGAGTTGTGAAATGGGTGATCCTCTCTGAAGCCACAAAAAAACACAATACTCTTCAGATGTTGGCCACACACTGCAAATATTTCATTTTAAACTTCTTACAATGAGATAGAGTTAGTGACATCACACTGTAAAGGTAAAAAAAAAGATAACAGTGTGATATGAGTTACTGGGTATTGAAGTTGTGAGTTCTCAGAGTGAAACAAATGCTGATGACTTCTTGCTCAAACACCTTTGTTTCTAGCTGTTTAACATTAAATATAAAACTATTGTTAAATATAATCATGATCTGCAAAAATTAATCTAGAGTGCGAGACAGATCTCGCACTCTAGATTTAACTTTGCAGATCATTTCTCTCCAACTGATCATCCTTTCACTCTCCATGTGGGCATATCAGTACTGTTGACAGAGACCCTTGACAGAGACAGGGTGTGGGGGGTTCTGAAGTTGTTGGGTCAGACTGTGGAAATAATGAAGATGGATTGAGTGATGTTTGAGTTGTGCTTGTATGTACCTATCTCTGGGTCTAGATTTGACTGAAGATAGACCATATATACATGGTAAGATGTTCAAGAAACTGGAACTTTGAGCAGGTGTTGTCATCATTTCTGCTTGAAGGCTGAAAGGCTGTCAATGGGTGATCCTCTCTGCAGCTTGAAAAAAGAACAACAACAACAACAACAAATAATAATAATAATAATAATAATAATAATAATAATGATGATGATGATGATAATGATGATAATGGCAGAACCATTTCATCATCACTTCCACAGTTGTAAAGTGCTTCTCCTAACAAAAATAAAGCAAACACAATAAAATAAAAATCAATAATACAAAATACTAATAAAGTTAAAACAGGAAGAAAATGATAAAATGGTTTACCAAAGTGTAGGTTAAAAAAAAAAGAAAGAAAGAATAAAGAGGTCAAACTGTTGACATTATATCAGGATATACTTCAAATAGTATGGGCTTCAGGTGAAAACACAGTCACCATTAAAATGAGAATAAGGGAGTGTATTGTCCTTACAGTATGTACTCTTGTGCAAAGCTAGACAGCCAGTTACGTTCAAAAGTCCTCCAATAAAAACACAAGACTCAACTTTTCTTGAATTTTACTTAAGTCCTCTTTCCTTTTCCAAAAAACTGAAACATTACAGACAATAGGCACATATATCAGTATGCAAATCTGACACGGACGGTTAGTATTAAATTTAAGTATGAAAATGCATAATTCCTACCAAAGTAAAAAGCAGCACTGAAACTGCATAAAAACACAATCTGTACAAGATTGTACAATCTGTCGAGGCCCAAGCGGGAGGCTATGGAGAAATATATAGGCGAGTCTCTGGCGGCTGGCATCATCCGGCCTTCCTCCTCCCCGCTGGGGGCAGGCTTCTTCTTTGTAGAAAAGAAAGACAAGTCTCTCCATCCGTGTATTGACTTCCGGGGATTGAACAGAATAACAGTTAAGAATAAGTATCACCTGCCCCTGCTTTCGGCTGTGTTTGAACCCCTCCAGGGAGCGACGGTGTTTTCTAAACTAGACCTGAGGAACACCTACCATCTAGTGCGTATCTGGGAGGGGGACGAATGGAAAACAGCGTTCAATACTCCAGTGGGCCATTTCGAGTATTTGGTAATGCCGTTTCGCCATACCAATGCCCCCGCTGTTTTCCAGGTATTGGTTATTGATGTTTTGAGGGACTTTCTAGACCGGTTTGTGTTCGTTTATTTAGATGATATCTTGATTTTCTCACGCAGTCAGGACGAACATGTCCGGCATGTGCGTCTGGTGCTGCAGAGATTCTTAGAGAATAGACTGTTTGTTAAGGCGGAGAAATGTGCCTTTCACCAGGCATCTATCCTGTTCCTGGGTTTTGTCATTGAAAGAGGATCATGGCGGACCCGCTTAAGGTGCAAGCCGTGGCCAAGTGGCCCACTCCATCAGAATCAGAATCAGAAAAGCTTTATTGCCAGGTACGATTTTACACATACGAGGAATTTGCTTTGGTGGGGTTGGTGCATGACACATCGATTAAAAGAAGCTATTAAAAAAAATAAAAATATAACAATAAGTAAAGAATATAACAATAGTAGAAAATATAACAATAAGTAAAAGATATAACAATATAAATATATATACATAAGTTTTTTGTTTTTTTTTTAACAGAAGCACAGTCTGTTTTTTCAGAGGGGAGTCCAAGCAGAGCGTTGTAATGCATAGAGTTATGGTAGTGTCAATGTGACAGATGAGGCAGAGGTGGAGTGTGAAGAGAATCGGGGGGGTTCCGGGCCATGTTAATAAGGCTGACAGCAGACGGGTCTTCTCTGCAGACCTAATGACAGGCTGCAGTCTGCCCTTGTCCTTGGCAGTGGCAGCAGTGTACCAGATGGTGATGGAGGAGCTGAGGATGGACTCAATGATGGCTGTGTAGAAGTGCACCATCATTGTCTTTGGCAGACTGAACTCCTTCAGCTGCCGTAGGAAGTACATCCTCTGCTGTGCTATCTTGATGAGGGAGCTGATGTTCGGCTCCCACTTGAGGTCCTGGGAGATGGTAGTTCCCAGGAAGCGGAAAGACTCCACAGTGTCAATAGTGGAGTCACAGAGGGTGATGGGGGCAGGTGAGGCTGAGTTCTTCCTGAAGTCCACAACCATCTCCACTGTCTTTAGAGCGTTGAGCTCTAGGTTGTTCTGGTTGCACCAGGTCACCAGATGGTCAACCTCCCACCTGGAGGCGGACTCGTCGCCATCAGAGATGAGTCCGATGAGGGTGGTGTCATCCGCAAACTTCAGTAGCTTGACGGACTGGTGACTGGAGGTGCAGCTGTTCGTGTACAGGGAGAAGAGCAGAGGAGAAAGAACGCAGCCCTGGGGGGATCCAGTGCTGATGATCTTAGCGTCGGAGATGTGTTTCCCCAGCTTCACGCACTGTTTCCTGTCAGACAGGAAGTCTGTAATCCACCTGCAGGTGGAGTCAGGCACGCTCAGCTGGGAGAGCTTCTCCTGAAGCAGAGTTGGGACGATGGTGTTAAAGGCAGAGCTGAAATCCACAAACAGGATCCTGGCGTAGGTTCCTGCGGAGTCCAGGTACTGGAGGATGTGGAGGGCCAAGTTGACTGCATCATCGACAGACCTGTTGGCTCTGTTGGCAAACTGCAGGGGGTCCAGGAGAGGGTTGGTGATGTCTTTGAGGTGTGAGAGCACAACGCGCTCAAACGACTTCATGACCACAGAGGTCAGGGCGACGGGTCTGAAGTTGTTAAGTCCTGTGGTCCTTGGCTTCTTGGGAACTGGGATGATGGCTGAAGACTTGAAGCAGGTTGGCACATGACATGTCTTCAGTGAGGTGTTAAAAATGTCTGTGAACACTGGAGACAGCTGATCAGCACAGTGCTTCAAGGCAGATGGGGAGACAGAATTCGGTCCAGCTGCTCCGGGGGTTCTGTCTCTTGAAGAGTTTGGTGACGTCCCTCTCCTGGATGGAAAGAGTCGTCAGTGAGGTGGGTGGGGAGGGAGAGGGGGGGACCTTTAAGATGGCCATTGGAGGAGGTGACTGGAGCTGGAGCTGTTGGGAAGTGTCGTGGGGGATGGTTGCTGGACTGTCCCTTTGTCTTTCAATGCAGCAGTATAACTCATTCAGGTTGTTGGCTAGGCGTCGATCGTTGATGGAGTGGGGGGCTTTAGGCTTGTAGTTTGTGATCTGCCTGAGCCCTGTCCAGACAGACACAGAGTCGGTAGCTGAGAAGTGGTGTTGGAGCTTCTCAGAGTACAGTCGTTTAGCCTCTTTCACCGCCTTGCTAAACTTCTACTTCGACTCTTTGAATCTGTCTTTGTCCCCACTCCTGAAGGCCTCTTCCTTTGCCAACCTTAGCTGTCTGAGTTTGGCTGTGAACCAGGGTTTGTCATTGTTGTAACTCACCCTGGTGCGTGATGGAACACAGCAGTCCTCACACAAGCTGATGTAGGACGTCAGCCTCCATGTACTCATCCAGACTGTTGGTCGCAGTCCTGAACACATCCCAGTCAGTAGAGTCCAAACATGCCTGGAGATCCTCCACAGGCTCACTGGTCCACATCCTTGATGTCCTCACTACAGATTTGCAGAGCTTTAGTTTCTGCGTGTACGCAGGAATCAGGTGGACCATGATGTGGTCAGAGTGGTCGAGTGCAGCGCGGGGGATGGCATGATAAGTATCCCTGACAGTGGTATAACAGTGATCTAGAATATTCTCTTCTCTGGTCGGGCATTTAATAAATTGTCTGTATTTAGGGAGTTCGTGGGTCCGGGTTGGTCCGCTCAACACGCCGGCCCATTTTCCTCTCCTCCAGCATTTCACTGCGTGAGCAAAGGTGAGCGCACCTTTCACCAGAATGTCCAAAATTTCCACAGTTGGGAGAGGAAATAAATCCTCTTGGTGTTGCTACCCTGATGTTCATGTGCTCATCTCTGGTGAAGGAGCTCCGGGTACCGTCGCAAAAACCAGAGTTAACACACAAAACGAAACAAAGCAACGCGCACCAACACACCGAGGCTGCCGTCCAAGGCGCCATCTTGTTCTTAAAAACAGCCATCTAGCCGTAGGCAGTTCCAGCGATTCTTGGAGTTCGCAAACTTTTACTGGCGCTTCATCAAAGACTTTAGCCGAGTGGTGGCGCCGCTCACCCGCCTCACCTCCACCAAGCTGACGTTCACCTGGCCGGAGGAGGCGGAGCAAGCTTTCCGAACCCTCAAGACTCTGTTCACTGCTGACGCCAGTGCTCGTCCAGCCAGATCCCACCAGGCAGTTTGTGGTGGAGATGGACGCCTCGGACAGCAGAGTGGGGGCATTGTTATCGCAGCATGCAGACCCGGACCAGCACCTTCATTCCTGTGCCTACTTCTCCCGCAAATTGAGCCCAGCAGAGAGAAACTATGACGTGGGGAACTGGGAACTGCTGCCAGTGAAGTTGGCGCTGGAGGAGTGGCGTCACTGGCTGGAGGGGGCCGAACAGCTGTTTGTGGTGTGGACAGACCACAAAAACGTGTCCTACATCCAGATGCAAAAAGACTGAATTCTTGCCAGGCCAGGTGGGCAATGTTTTTCAGCAGATTCAACTTCACGATAACTTACCGTCCTGGTTCCGGCAACACCAAGCCCGATGCCTTCTCCCAGCAGTTTACGCTGCCAGAGCTCGACGCGGAGGAACAGCCTGAAAACATTCTGCCCACAGACTGAGTGGTGGCTGCGGTCTCATGGGACGTGGAGTCCGCTGTGCGAGACGCTCTGCAGGCAGAGCCGGACCCCGGCAGCGGCCCTCCCCACACTCTCTTTGTCCCGTCTGGAGTGCGCTCTCAGGTTCTGCAGTGGGGACACTCATCTCATATCAATGAAGCCTTCTTCAAGGGCTCCATGGCTTCACCATCCACTTGCTCACCAATCTGGAACAACCACCAAAAGTTCGAGATAAGTAGTAACCACTATCTGCAATACCTACAACTCAAATCCACTACTCTTCCCAAACTCAACAACAAATCTATCATGCAAGATCAAGCAATCATCACCGAAGACTTCATGAAGATCACTGGCCCTGCTAAGTCACTCTCCAAGATATACTCATTCCTAAACAACTCAGACACCACAATCCATCTCCCAATCTCAAAATGGGAACAAGATCTGTCCATCAAAACTGATCCGGCTTTCTGGGCTCAAATATGCAAAAATAACTTCACTCATTGCCACAGTCCAAATTTACAACTCATTCAATTTAAAGTCAACCACAGGACACACTACACGGGTGAGAGATTATATAAAATGGGTTTCATCACTTCAGATCAATGCACTCATTGCACACAACACAGTACAGACAGTTATATGCATGCATTCTGGCACTGCACCTCAGTTAGACAATTTTGGACACAAGTCACAGATCACCTATCACACGCTCTAGGCTGTCGCATCCCTTTAACCCCACATCTCTGCATTTTAGGAGACATGTCAGCTGTACAATTACACAATCACAATAAAACCACTTTGTTCACAGCCCTGGCTGTCGCCATGAAAACAATCCTCCTAAATTGGAAAACAAGAGATCAATTAAACCTCACCCATTGGAAGAACTTACTAACAGATCAATTGTCACTGGAAAAAATGTCGGCCTCACTCAATCATACCACACCCCCCTTCAATAAAACTTAGGTAGCTTTTATCAGAAAATTCACCAACACGAATCCCTGACAATCTCACTCGACTGCAATCTCATTCATGTTTGCTCCTCCAATTGTTTACTTTTCCTTAACTTGCTTCCCCCCTCTTGCTCAACCAACTCCTGCTGACACCATCAATGCCATACAATCACAGATACGTACCTCACATACAAGCACACACACAAACAAAACACACAGGCACACAGATATGCATGGACACACACATGCAAACGCACATACACATACACACCACATGAACACCACTGCAGTATCTGTTATCAGCGATCTATTTAGTGACATTGTTAGTATTATCAGCATCCATTTTTCTCATTGTCACCACTTTATTACCTCCTGTCCGAATTATTATTATTACTGTTGTTTGTTCTTGTTCTTGTTCTTGTTGTTATTACAATTATTATTATTGTTATTATTACTGTTGCTTTCTTATTGTTGTGGGTTGCTGTTATTTCTTGATTCACTAGGATTATTACTATTACTATTATTATTATGATTATTATTATTATTCTTTTATTTCCCTCTCCCCCATTCTTGCTGTAAAAATGACCAATATTATCACCATTACATTATATGTCTCTCCTTACTCCCACTCCTACTCCTCACTGTCAACGTTTGCATGTTTCTCCCCTCATCCTCATTCTTACGCTATTTATTGTTTTGTTTTTTTTTTCTAAAAATCATTTTATTTTATGTTCATTCAAGTTTTGATTTATTCCCTATAAGCCCACTTTCTTTACATCATCCCATCACCACAACACACACACACACACATACACCACGTCATTACTCTGAGTAATGCATCCTTTATGTTGTTGTTTTTTTGTTATGTATCTGTTTTTGTCTGTTTAGGGTTGTTCGTATTTTATTTGCTAAATGGTTTTGTCATGGTTGGTATTATTAGCCGGGCTCCTTTCTTTTGTTTTGTTTTAAGGTTTTTTTTCTTTTTGTAGCTTGTCTTGAAAAAGAAAATAATAATAATAATAAAAAAAGAAAACTATGCTATCAAAGCTGGATGACCAGATAAAGAAATGCTAACATTTTTATGGATTTATTTGTCACAATCCATATAAGCAAGGGAAATATGAGCAATGAATAAACTGAAATCTATGACAAAAAAAAAAAAAAAAAAAAAAAAACTGCGATATTTCCATTTGGTTCACAACCATGTAATGACAGTTTCCCTTTTCTTTCACAGTAATTTCACTCACAGTGCAAAAACAAGATAAAAAACTAGCACACTGCTGGTAATGATTGTCACTTTAGTAAGGCTGCATGAGTTGAAGACATGCAAAACTTACATTTTCAGTCCTTATATTCAACAACGCAAACTTGAAAGCCTCTAGCAGCAATAAAATACCAGTTTCTAAAGAGAGGTTACATAAACAAGGGCAATGTAACAATTTGGCTCTGTCTAGTGATTTTATGTGTTTTTATTCAGTACTTTCTTACTGCACTTATGTAACCTAATGAATGTCCTTGTACCGTTCAGAGTTGTAAGATAACATGACTGGTGAAAACCAGTTTTGATAACAGGAGGCAGATGACACTTTTCTCTCTTTTCTGTCAGTGACGTGTGTCGCATTAGATACACTCCTAAACCACACTCATACACAGGTTGCTTATCACATTCAAAGGAAAAGATGTGGACAGTACTTGGGCTGTCCACGTTCTGGTAACTGGGCAATTATAAGCAGTCGCATAAGTCCAATTTCTGTACATGCTGTCTTAAGCCCAAGAAGATAAATGTGAACTTTCATCAGAAATCTGTGCTCATTCTGATGGAGGTCCTGAGAGAACTCTGTCATTCTAAGTGCAGCGCTGCTAGACTTCACCTGTGACCTTGATAAATACTTCGGCTGTGAACTGAAGATTTCTTCAGTCTGTTCTTGGGCTTCCAATAAAAGAATTGGGGCTAACAGTAATATCTGACCTAAAGTATGTGCTGGAGCCAAACTCAAAAATCTTCTCTTCTACACAAAAAGTGTTGGACAATTTTGGCCCACTTGCAGTATACAGGAAAATCTTACTTGTGTCTTCTTGTTCACAAAATCATTAAACCCTTACAAAATCAACCTAACATTTTATTTCAATGTTAAACAACATGTGAATGTAGTTTACAATTTTTTTTTTACTTCGCAAAACGTAGCATAAAATGTGACCATACATTTAGTGTCACATGCTCCCTGACAAAATAAAAATGGCTCCAGACATTTCAAAAGTCTTAAACCTCAAAACTTTTACATTTCATGAACACTTTAAACATCAAAAGATAAATATGAGGTAAGTATGTATATGAATGCATGCGTGTGTGTAATCAGGTGTTTATGTCAGAAATGCCGAAGGTCAATCTCAAAGTGGGAGGTAAGTTGTATAGCACATGGTTTAGGGCTGTTATGAGGGTTGCCCTAAGTTCATGGCTGATGAGCCTGATCATCATAGTGCTGCTCATTACTTATTAGAGGGGCTGCTGGTCTATCCTCTTGCTGCATCGCGTCTTCCTGCTCACAGTCCGCAGGCATTGTATTGAAAGTAAGTGCTCCCCCTCCTCAGGTGTTCTGTTTCTAGTTTCTCTGCTCTCTACAACAGGCATGCTGTCTCTCTCCTGGTTTCTCCATGTTTGGACAGACCTCTCAGCACTTGTTACAGGACTATTTTCTCTGAGGTTCACATACAGGGTGTACTCATGTACTTACAGGTCAGGTTCAAGGACAACACCCTTCATGAGAACTTGACTATTCTCAGAGGCAAGTCTGTAAGCTTCCCTCATCCTACAGGCCCACTTCTTGGCATAACCTCTCTGAGAGGTGGCTTCTTCATCAGTAGTCAAGCCAAATATCAGATCCACAGGCAGATGTGGGTGATGACCATACATTAGATAGAAGTGCAAAAAACCAGTCCCCTCATGCCTGCTACAGTTATAAGCATGGATGACTTGTGGTAGGTGTTCTGGGGGTGGTAGGGGTGGTACTTGAGTGACCCACTCCACTCAGCTGCTGCAGGGTTTTGAAAAGCTCATTCTCAAATTATTTCCCTTGGTCATGATGTAGTTTCCATGGGTAGCCGAATTGAGAGGTGTAATCATCAAAGAGTTTCTCTGCAGCTGTCTTTCCAGACTTGTTTCTGGAAGCACAGACTTGAGCAAACCTGGTGAAATGGTTTCCAACAACCAGAATGTATCCAAAGCCTCCCTCCCCACACAAGATCTAGATGTGAGCTGACGGTAATGCTCCTCATGGGTGCTCTGATGTGTGTGACAACTTTTTTTCTATGTGACACTTTTGGGTCACATAAGCCTCCACATCCTGTTTCATATATGGTCAATAAAATCTGTCTCTAGCAAAGCCTAGGACTCTTTCACCCATATGGTCCATATTGTCATGGAGATATTTCAAGACCACAGGCTGGTTCTGGTTGGGCAGGACCAGCTGACTCCTGTGGCATTACATACTTTAATGGGTTGTTATCTGTGTATACAGTGGGGTGCATAGAAGAGGTAACCATGAAATGTCTCACTTATGGCCCACTTTTAGGCCAGAAATTCGAGCTTGCCAGCGTGAAGGTTGTAATTTTGTTCTGCAGGCGCTGACGCCTTGCTAGAGTTCTGGATAGGCATAGGCAATTACCCTGAGCTTCCCTCCCTGGCGTTGGTATAACATAGCACCAAGTCCTTGTTCTGAGGTGTCTGTGTGCAGCACAAAAGGGAGGTTGAAGTCAGGATAAGGCAGTACTGGCAGTTGGACAGGATGTGTATGAGCTGGTCTCGGGCATTTTGGTTCTCTCTCATCCACTGTATTGGGGTCTTGGATGATAGCTGGACCCTTTTCCCTTTTTTGCCTGGGCTGAGGCGGATCTCTCTTTCAAAGAGGTCACATTTGGTCGGTCCCAGCTTTACAGCATGTCGGAAAGCCCTTAGGACATGTCTCAGCACCTCGACATGGTCTTCAAATGTCTTAGCATAACAGAGGATGTCATTTAAGTATGGGATGCAACATTTGTCCCACAAAGAGTGGAGCATTTCCTCCATGCTCCTCTGAAAGGCAGCGGGGGCATTGGAAAGTCCAAAGGGAATATGCACCCATTCATACAAGCCCCATGGACTAATGAACCCTGTCATGTGCTGTGATCCTTTTGCAATGAAGCCTTGATGATAGGCTTTTCCCTGATCCAAAATTGAGCACCAGTTGTACCCACCAAGCGTGTCAGTAATATCTTGAATACATGGCAGGGGGTGTCTAGGACTGTCTTTTGGTTCCTATAATCAATGCACAGCCTCAAGCTCCCATTTTTCTTGCGAACACAAACTACTGGAGCAGAGTATGGGGATTTTGATTTTACAATCTACTTCTTTGCCAATTAGTCCTGGATACTTGACCTCTTTGTATCGGGGCCTGGGGAGCGCTGCATAGGATCGCTGCACTGGGATGTTATCCTTCAGGATAACATTGGAATACATCCAATGTCAGCAGAATGAAGATTCACAGAGATTTTCCAAATGTAAAATAAATAAATAGCAATTGACATGCATGTGATCCTTGGCCCCTTTCTTCTCAAAAATGGTAGACCATTTAACAATATATTCCACTATGAAGGAGAACAGAGACTATGCTAACAGCCATCTGATGTCACTGCGATGGACTGAAGAACAAACCTGAGAAGACAGTGCACTTCACTGAGTTCATGCAAAAAGTGCTTGACAATCAGCATGCTGAGATTGTACCACCACTCAAAGAAGACACAGAATGTTGGTATCTCCCTACATCTGGAGTTTACCACTGCCAAAAACAAGATCAAATTTGTGTGGTGTTCGATTCCATCGCTTGGTGTCATGGAATCTCACCAAATGACGTCCTGCTGTCTGGGTCAGACCTTAACAACAGTCTCACTGGAGTGCTCCTCAGATTCAGGAGAACCCATTGCAGTAACAGCAGATATACAAGGGATGTTCGACTGCATTGTTGTGCAGGAAGACTGCGGTATCGTGACAATGATCTCTTTTAATCCTCCACACTCATCTCATATGGGTGGTGCCTGGGGGCGTGTGATTAGATTCTTGATTCCATGCTCCTCCAAGTCAGACCTTTCAAACTAACTCATGAAGTCCTAACCACCTTTATGGCAGCGTTCAGTGCTATTGTGAATGCCAGACCATTAATTACTGTATCCACGGACACAGAGGCTCCTCTCATCCTCACTCCTTCGATGCTGCTGACTTAGAAAATGGAAGCTTTTGTTTCTCCAGCCAGTGAGTTCTCAAAAGGAGATTTGCTCAAGAACCAATGGAAGAGAGTTCAAACATTGGCAGAGACATTCTGGGCTAGGAAAAGACCCCAACATGCCCTTCTTTGATGCTACAGCCTCTTCAGCAGAGGGGTGAACAACAGAGCAGCTGATTGAGGTAGCATTCCCCTATACACATGCTGCACCATAAAAAAAAGAATAGTTGAGAAAACGTAAAATTTCAAGGCAACCTTTTGCGGAAACATTTTTGAATTGTCTCAACGATTTGCTATTTCATTGTCCTAAGTCACATTTCATTGTTGTACCAGTTACATTTTCATTGTTCTGTGAATAGTCCCTTTTATTAATTTTTCATTGGGCCAATATAAACTTGTTTATTAGCTGAATAGTGTGATTCACAGAACTACCAAAAGCTAATCAACCCAACGATCATTTTTAACTACTGGAATAAATACATGAATAAATGCATTTTAATAAATACATTGTTCTCAATTGCATTTTCTTCATACTTCTTCTGTGCTTAAAGTCCACTGTGTAAAAATTGTACAAATTGGAGATACAAGGTGGAGCCACCAACATTAGAATTAGAATCCATACAGGATAATTCTGAATATGCCAACACTGCCAAGAATGAGAACACTTCTGCTCAAACAGAAAGACATACCACCTCAGGTATGATCCAGTGTTTAAAACACAACTTTAAACTACAGTTGTCAAACATCTGTTCAAAACAATAGAAACAAGTTGTCCATACAACCAAGTGCATTGCATAGGCTTAAAGTAAGAGTTTGTTCTTCAGTGACCGCACACGCTGTGTGCAGTCAGAGCCAATTTCCATGAAGACGTGTTGAAATGTCTCAAAAGTGTACTTGAGAGCCTTTGACATTTAAGACTCTCATCAAATGGCTGCTTACAGGTCACATTCAACATGCCAAGACTTCTGATCTAGCCCGCAAGATATTAATAAATTAATTTAATTTGGAGAAGAAAAAATGTGTCATTGTAGTTATGATGTGTTGCATTTAGCTCTTCCTATAGTGGAATAGCCCTAAAAACAAATGGAGACAGTTGGAGACATTTAGAGACTCAATCATGTTGTTTTTACTTTAATCACACACTGTATAATAGGGAACCATTGCACTAAAGTGTGGCGCAAAAGCACTTATGCACACATCTCACAAAATCAAAATGCTGCTCTTTTGTGATATGTAATACTTTTGAAAACACCGTTTGAAAAGTTCTTTGGGCTCGTCCCGAAAGAACACTGGAAGGCCTCGAAGTGCAGCATCCTTGCGATGTCTGACAATGTTAGAGGTCTATAAAAAATACAAAGCTGTATTGAGATTTTTTTAAAGTTTGCAAACAACAAAAATTATTTCACATGACCAACCAAAGTTAAATAAACTTATACCATTGTATCTCATCATCAAGTTTCTCCAAGAGATTTTCCATGTCCTTCCCAAAAGCTCCTTTTTGGGTACGGTACAGTCGGAGAAGCTTCTGTGTGTACTTGTCCACTGCAGCTCTGAATGTTTCCAGCAATTCCTTGTTTGTGATGTGGAAAAACTCCTCACAGATCTGTCAAAACATATTCAGGATATGTACACATCAGACCAATTACTAAGAATTCAAAATGATAAATTAACATTTATACATACAAAAAATGCAAAGAGACACAAAATAGTAAACACCTGTTCTTTAAAGAGGTAACTCTTCTGGATTTCCACCACCATGGGTTGTTCCTCCACTACCTCTCTTCTCCTTAGAGAGTGTTGTGAATTATTATTGTTTATTTGAAAGGAAGTTCATGATAATTAAATTACATGATTTACGTTGCTTAGTTTAAAAGCAGTTAATAGAAGTATTATACACTATTTACATTATTTACGGCAAATGTGTATAGATCTGTTACTTATTGATAGTAATTTGAGCCCAGCCAACAGATGATGCTTTATTTTGAAATACAGGAAGTAACCTGGTGAATGTTTGACGCTAGCGTGATGATGCTATGAACGTGGGTGGCTAGCCGCAACGGCCTGTTTTGTTTGCCCCCTTTTCTATAGCCTTCTCCTCCGTAAACTGAGAGTAAAACGTTCTGTTTGATAAAGACGCACCTAGGTCATCATTCGAAGCCTCCACTATACAACAGAGAGAGAGTTAAGTCCACCTTCTCCCTAATAAATGAATGATCAAGTCGCGCCTTCTTGGAGGCTTCCACCAAGAGAACTCTTTGCTCCTCAAGTGAGGCATCTTCATGTTGTTCTGGATGTTGAGGAACATGGTTCACTTCTCCACGTTTAGCTCTTTTAAGGGTGTATTTAGTTTCATCCCCATTTGCTTTTCGTTTTTTGTTGACTGACACTTCACTGCAACCTGCCTCTCGCAGCTTTGCTCTGTAGTTATTGAGCTTGTTCTGAATGCTAACCAGCCATCCTTCATAGCCTTTGCCTTTACCAGGCTCTTTGAGGCAAGGGTACTTGATTATCAGAGCTGAAGAAATGGATTCGAGTTTGTCATGACCCGGATAGGCCTTGATGTCAAAAGCTACTTGGGCAACTTTGTCCAGAATTTCAATCTTCATGTCTCTTGATACATCAGTGCCTATTTTGTTTTTTTCATATGACTTGTTGCCCTTTCTTAATTTCAGTTCTACATCAAGAGACAAAGTGGGGATAGGAAATGGATCAGGCCACTCTGAGACGCTGCACAAACACCTTGACAAAGGAGATAGGCTGTTTGTCTGGCTTCCTGAAGAGTTCATGCTCACAGGGTCCAGTGAAGATATGGAGCCAAGAGACTGACTGTCATATTCTTCTGGTTGAGATACTCTTTTCCACTTGATGTGTAGGACTGCACGGTCATGGGGTAGCTCTGAAATCTCTGACAAATTGCAGAGTGCATTTTGGAATTCAGGGTCCTCAAACTGTAACAAAAAGTCTCCCTGAAGTTGTAATTTTTCTTTAATAACTTCAATGAGGGCATCCACTGTCTCTGGAACTTGAGACGGCTGAATATGCCGAGCTTCCTCTTTTGAGATCACAACACGAAATAGTGCCCGTGAAACACAGAAGATAATTTTATTAAACTATCTACACTATCTATCAGTATGATTATCAGTTATGATATATTTCCATAAAAATACTTTCCATTTTCTGTCTTTAATACAAACGTGCCCTCAATAGAGTAAGCTGTCAGAGGATAATAATGACTCAATTTCTCAGCATCAACAGTTGAAATGACCTATAATGCTCAAAGTACCAGGCAGTAAGTCTTTTTGACAGGAAGGACACTTTACCAGAATAGACCACAATGCTCAATATCTTGAAAAATTGTGGCTGTCCAAAGCTATGCCCTGCCATGATAATCATGTTTTTGAGCATATTCTGTTCCAAACAGCTGTACTTTACAGGAGATGACAATTGTGTCAGCATATGGAAATTTTGTCAAAATAGCATTTCTGTGGAGAGAATCCAAAGATGACACCTGAGCAGCTTTAACCTTCTCAATATTAAGATCAGATTTAAAGAGACTCTGCACTTCCAAATGCTGATGTTTTGTTGCTAAGGAAAGCAGCAAATTCTTTGTATTATGCACATCACGGACAACTTTTTTGAAGATACCATGTTTAGATTCAAACTTCATTGTCCAGAGGTCCACCAATGGCCCAAAACAGCGTATGAGGTGTGGGTAATGCTCAATAATATGATGTTTTGGTTTCAAAACAAAGTTAGGAAACGTTGCTTTAAGCAATGAGCAATGATCTGACAGTTTACATGCTAGGTAACATAATGCCTCCTCTGTGAATTTATCAGATACAACAACATCAACATCATCTCCTTCAGATCCATCATAATTTCCCATGATGCTTCACCCACTGGAACAATGCGACCAATCATGAGAGGAAGCAGCCGCAACAATGCCCAGTTTTCATGTGCATTTCCCCCAATAGAACCTTTTGAGAAAGCTGCTTTAGGAATAATCTTAGGTTTGTTGACTTTGTCAGAATATTTGTAAGGAAATGACCTGATGCTATGATTAAGCCTATCAAGTGTGAAAAAGAAATTAAGTCTTGCAAATTAAGTCTTGAAGACACAAGACACAATTGGAATAACTCCTTCAAATAAATCGTGCAAAATATCTGGGGGGAAATCCAGTCACAGAATGGAAGAAAGCCAAGTGCTTGTTTAATACACACTCCCCTTTTACTCCATTCACACTCTTAAGAGCTTGGTTTTGTTTAAGCTCTTCCACAAATCTGTTGTGCTGCTCAGCAGTTCTCAAATGGCAGACTCTTACTTTGACAGTTGCTCTCTGACTACGACTGACCAAACAGAAACGACAACATTTATCCACAGTGAAACTTTATTGGAATCCTGCTAAGCTATGTGCTCCGAGATTATCTGCACAGACACAGAACAGTTTTACTCATTTCTCTGAGGCTTCTACCCCATACTCTTCAATGTATTTCAAATCCTCTAACAATGGCTCCAAAAATTTCTCATACCCAAATTTCCTCACATCTATACTTCTTCCTAATGCTGCCAACTGGATAGAAGTAAGACCTGCCCTAAACCGTGCTGATAAATTTAAAACGATCCAATAAACTCCAACTATTGCGTGGATCTTCCTTGACGTACCCAATGGATTGCAAACTTTGAACTCATTGATGTAAAGGGCTAAACTCATGTCTATTTCTTTGTCAGTGGAAGTATTACTCTGTTTAAAGTAAGAGCTATCCTGAAATGACTATCGGCCGGATTCTCCTCTCCAGTACCCTGGAATAGACTTTCCCAGGGAGGCTTAGGAGTGTGATCCCCCAATAGTTGGAACACACCCTCCGGTCCCCCTTTTTAAAAAGAGGGACCACCACCCCAGTCTGCCAGTCCAGAGGCACCATCCCCGACTGCCCTGTGATGTTGCAGAGGCATGTCAATCAAGACAGTCCTACAGCATCAAGAGACTTGAGGTACGGATCTCATCCACCCCTGGTGCTTTGCCACTGAAGAGCTTGCAAACTACCTCAGTGATTTCAGCCCCGGTGATGGATGAATCGACCCCCGAGTCCCCAGTCTCTGCTTCCTCTGCAGAAGACATGACAGTGGGATTGAGGAGATCCTTGAAGTATTCCTTCCACCGCCCGGCAATATCCCCAGTCGAGGTCAACAGCTCCCCACCGTCACTGTAAACAGTGTTGACAGAAAGCTGCTTCCCCTTCCTGAGGCGCCGAACGGTTTGCTAGAATTTCCTCGAGGCCAACCGGTAGTCCTCCTCCCAGACCCGAGTTTTTGCTTCTACAACCGCCTGAGCTGCCACATGCTTGGCCTGCCGGTACCCGTCAGCTGCCTCAGGAGTCCCATGAGCCAACAAGGCCCGATACGACTCCTTCTTCAGCTTGACAGCATCCCTTACTTCCGGTGTCCACCACCGGGTTCGGGGGTTGCCGCCACGACAGGCACCGGCGACTTTACAGCCACAGCTACGGACGGCTGCGTCAGTCCATTCAGACTCAATGTCTCCAACCTCCCTCGGAATCTGGTCGAAGCTCTCCCGGAGGGATGAGTTGAAGACCTCCCTAACAGCGGGTTCAGCCAGACGTTCCCAGCAGACCCTCATAGTACGTTTGGGTCTGCCAAGTCTGTCCCGCCAGCGGATCCAACTCACCACCAGGTGGTGATCAGTTGACAGCTCTGCCCCTCTCTTTACCTGAGTGTCCAAGACATACCGCTGAAGGTCAGATGATACGACTACAAAGTCGATCATTGACCTCTGGCCTAGGGTGTCCTAGTGCCACGTGCACTGATGGACACCCTTATGCTTGAACATGGTGTTCCTTATGGACAAACTGTGACTAGCACAGAAATCCAATAACAGAACACTGCTCTGGTTCAGATCAGGGAGGCCGTTCCTCCCAATCACACCCCTCCAGGTATCACTGTTGCTACCTACGTGAGCATTGAAGTCCCCCAGCAGAACAATGGAGTCCCTGGTTGAAGCACTTTCCAGTACTCCTCCCAGGGACTCCAAGAGGGCCGGGTACTCTACACTGCTGTTCGGCCGTAAGCCGAAACAACAGAGAGACCTATCCCCGACCCGAAGGCGCAGGGAAGCGACCCTCTCGCTCAGCGGGGAGAACTCCAACACATGGCAGCTGAGCTGGGGGGCTATAAGCAAGCCCACACCAACTCGCCGCCTCTCACCGCGTGCAACTCCAGAATAGAAGAGAATCCAGCCTCTCTCAAGGAGCTGGGGTCCAGAGCCCAGACTGTGCATGGAGGTGAGCCCGACTATCTCTAGCCGGTACCACTCAACCTCACGCACTAGCTCAGGCTCTTTCCCCCCCAGTGAGGTGACATTCCATGTTCCTATAGCCAGAGTCGTCGTCCAGGGTTTGGGTCGTCGGAGCCCCTGCCCACGACTGCCACCCATACCACAAAGCACCGGCCCCTTCTGAACCTTCCTGCTGGTGGTGGGCCTACGGGAAGGCGGGCCCACGTCGCTCCCTCGGGCTGCACCCGGCTGGGTCCCGTGGGTAAAGACCCGGCCACCAGGCGCTCACCTGCAAGCCCCAACCCCAGGCCTGGCTCCAGGGTGGGGCCCCGGTAACACCAATCCGGGCATCGTACACTTCCTCGATTTCTTTTTTGTCATAGGGGCTTTTGAACCGCTCTTAGTCTGACCCGTCACCTAGAACCTAGAATCAGACAGCATTCTTAAAGCAACAGTAAAGGAATGTTTGTCTACTGACAGGTATTCTAGTAATATGAATTCAAAGGTTATTAAATGATGGTCCGATAAAAGAGGATTTTGTGAGGAGACTATTAAGTGTTCAATTTCAATGCCATATGTCAGAACAAGGTCGAGGGTGTGGTTCACACAGTGAGAAGGTTCATGTACATTCTGACGGAAGCCAACTGAGTCTAGTACTGAGATACATGCAATACTAAGGTTGCCATTATCAATATTGACATGTACATTTACATGTACAAGTCACCTACAATTACTTTATCTTTTTAAGGACTAAACCCGATAGAAACTCAGAGAAATCAGATATAAATTTGGAATAAGGACCAGGAGAGTGGTATGGTATAACAAAAATAAAACTGACTGCACTGTTGTTCAGGTTTGATGTGAAAGAGTAAGAGCAATGCTTTCAAATGAGTTATAATTGTGTGTGGGTTTAGTGTTGATTAAACAGCTTGAGTCAAAAATGGCTGCAACTCCACCTCCTTGGCTGCTGCCTCGAGGAATGTGAGTATTAATATGGCTTGGAGTAGCTTCATTTAGGCTAACATACTCTTCATGACACAGCCAGATTTGAGTTCAAAAAATAAATCAATATTATGGTCAGATGTTTTCTCATTTACTAAAACAGCTTTAGAGGACAGAGATCTAATGTTAAGGAATCAACGTTTAATTCTCGTATCTTGTTGTACTACACTGAAAAGGGGACTTTTTAGTGTAGTAAAATATATGCAATTTACTGTCATAATAATTCTGAAATGTGGCTCACGACAAATATCCTGGATGCTAACGTGGAGCTACCCAGCTTCAGCACAGTCAGGGCAGACAGAGACACAAAAGCCTGTGGGAAGAGAAAAGGAGGAGGACTCGCTATATACATCAACACAAGGTGGTGTAATCCTGGGCATCGAAGCACCAAAATCTCCATCTGCTGCAGGGACATCGAACTTATGGCTGTAAGTTTGTGTCCTTATTATTTGCCCAGAGAGTTTGAATACGCCATTGCTGTTCTTGTTTACAGCCCTTCATGAGCTGACGCAGAGGTAGCGTGTGACGTCATCCACTCCGCTGTTGCCAGTCTACAAACACAGCATCCTGAGGCCATTGTGTTGATCTTTGATCACGTGACTCTGGACACAACGCTACCTCCTTTCTTCCAGTATATGGACTGTAACACCAGGGGAAATAGGAGTATTGACCTACTGTATGCAAACATAAAGGACGCATACGGCACCACCCCTCTGCCTGCACTGGGAAAAGCAGACCACAACCTGATTCTACTTCAGCCTCACTAAAAACCAAGAGTGAGGTGGTTACCCACAACCACACGCTCATTCAGGAAGTGGTCTCCTGAGGCAGAGCAGGCTCTGAGAGATTGTTTTGCAACTACAGACTGGGATATACTGCAGGGGTCACACAGCGAGGACATTGAGGGGGCTGTGAACTGCACAACTGAGTACATCAACTTCTGAATGGACGTTATTGTTCCCTTAAGGACTGTACGCTGCTATGCTACCAACAAGCCCTGGATCACGAGTGGCATCAAGGGCCTTCTAAACCAGAAGAAGAGGACTTTCAAGGACGGTGATCAGCAGGAGCTTAAGCGCGTGCAGAGGGAACTCAGAGAATCAGAATCAGAATCAGAATTACTTTATTGATCCCCGATGGGAAATTGTTTTTGTTGCAGGTGCTCTTTACAAGAATAAAATTAGAATAAGAAAAGTAGAAGACAAAAAGAAGACATTTTGGTGGGATGAGTCTCTCACTGAAAGTACTCTTGTGCCTGACCAGCACATCATGAAGTGGGTGTGAGACGTTGTCCAAGATAGAAGGTCAGAGGGCGGTGAAGGAGCAGAACAGAAGGAAGCTGGAGCAGAAGTTGCCGAACAACAGCATGAACATCATCACCGGCTGCGGCTCGAAGCGGGGTGCCACCATTGAAGGAGATGTGGGGAGAGTGAACCAACTGAACAACTTCTTCAACAGGTTTGACCACCCCAACTCATTCGCACCTCAGAGCACTGCACCCCCCTCCCCACCCTCTGCTCTCCCTCTTGACATCAGCAAAGAGGAGACCATCCCCCCACCCAAGATCACAGCAACCCAGGTGTGTGGAGAGCTGAGGAGGCTTCATCCCAGCAAGGCAGCGGGTCCAGATGGAGTATCCCCTCGACTGCTGAAGGCCTGCGCGTTGGAGCTGGGAGAGCCCCTACTTCAACCTGAGCCTAGAGCAGGGGAGGGTCCCTCAGCTGTGGAAAACATCCTGCTAAACCACCTGAGGCCAAAAACATTAGTAAGTGACATCACCAACAACCTCTAGAGTGAAGGGGTGAAGGTATCCCAATCCAATGTTCAAAGAAGACTCCATGAGAATAAATATAGAGAGATGCAAACCACTCATCAGCAGTAAGAATCAGAAGGCCAGATTGAAATTTGCAAAGAAGTACATTCATGTTCTATACCCCTGATTATCCCTTTCGGGTTTGGGGGGGGGGGGCTGGAGCCTATCCCAGCTGTCAACGGGCGAGAGGTGGGGTCACAGGCCCTGAGCCAGTCACCAGCTGACTGCAGGGCAACACACATACAACCATTCACTCTCACATTCACACCTAGGGACAATTTAGAGTCACCAATTAACCTAATCTGGTCTGTGGGAGGAAGCCAGACTGCCTGGAGAGAACCCACGCATGCACGGGAAGAACATGCAAACTTCGCACAGAAAGGCCCCGCCTGACCCAGGGATCGAACTGGTGACCTTCTTGCTGGGAGGCACGCGCACTACCTGCTGCGCCACCGTGCCGCCTACAAAGAAGTACAGAGATGAGCCAAAAACTTCTGGAACACAATCTTCTGGACTGATGAAGCCAAGATTAATCTCTACCAAAATGATGGGAAGGCCAAAGTGTAGAGAAAGAAAGGAGCTGCTCTTGACCCGAAGCAAACAAGCTCATCTGTGAAGCATGGAGGAGGTAATGTTATGGCTTGGGCGTGCATGGCTGCTTCTGGAACAGAATCATTAATATTTACTGATGATGTAACTGATGATGGTAGCAATAGAATGAATTCTGAAGTGTACAGAAACATTTTGTCTGCCAATTTATGGAGAAATACACCCAACTTAATCGGGAGGAGGTTTATCATGCAGCAGGACAATGACCCAAAGCACACTGCAAACAAAACAAAGGACTTCATCAGGGGCAAAAGGTGGAAAGCTTTAGATTGGTCAAGTCAATCACCTGACCTTAGCCCAATTGAACATGCATTTCACCTCCTAAAGAGGAGACTGAAGGGAGAAACCCCCCAAAACAAACAAGAACTGAAAGAAGCTGCAGTAAAAGCCTGGAATAGTGTCACAAGCAAAGAATGCAACCGTTTGGTGATGTCAATGGGTTGCAGACTTGAGGCAGTTATTGCAAGCAAGTTATGCTACCAAATATTAATGTTATTTATTTTAAGATTTTTTTTTTCCTTTACTTTTGCTCACCTAAAAATGCTGTGGTCTAATACAAATGGTGATGTATCCTAAGTTGTTTAATACATCTACATGTAAATACCAGCAAATAAAAGCTGAAATTTTGAACTCTTGTCTTACATTTATCTCTCGATCTTCAACCCAAATGTCTTTAGTGAACAACAAAAACAAAGAAATTGGCCTTGCCGTTCCAATACATTTGGAGGGGACTGCATCTGACAGACAGACCTCAGTATGTGAGACTGGGGAACTACAGGTCTGACACTGTGGTTTGCAGCACAGGAGCACTGCAGGGGACCGTACTCTCTCCAGTCCTGAAGAGTACAGGACACTGATCCAGGACTTTGTTACATGATGTGACTCCAACCACCTGCACCTCAACACCACCAAGACCAGGGAGATGGTGGTGGACTTCAGGAGGCCCAGTCCTCATCCAGATCCTGTGACCATCAAAAGGGACTCTGTGGAGATTGTACAGACCCACAAATACCTGAGTGCAGCTGGATGATAAAATGGACTGGACTGCCACACAGATGCTCTGTGCAGGAGAGGACAGAGCTGACTGTACTTCCTTAGAAGGCTGGCATCCTTCAACATCTGCAAAAAGATACTGCAGATGTTCTACCAGACTGTGGTGGAGAGTGCCCTCTTCTATGCAGCAGTGAGCTGGGGAGGCAGCATCAAAAAGAGGGACACTACACGTCTGGACAAACTGGTGAGGAAGGCGGGCTCTGTTGTGGGCACAGAGCTGGACAGCCTGACATGCGGATCATTTTGTTGAGTCTGTTGGCGTCTGCCATTCTCTGCTGCCCTAGCACAGGCTGAGGATGGCTGAGGATTGATAGTTTAATTCATGTTTAGTAGAGGCAATATATGCTACTATTCATTTTTACTAGGTTAGAAAAAATGGCATACTCACCTAACTGTTCTGGAAAGCTCAGTTACTTCTTTGACGTCTATAAAACTACCCTGTACCAAAGAGGGGAAAGTTAGTCAAAAGTAGTCCAGAGGATAAGTGGTAAACATGGAAAGATTCACCCTGTCAACACAACTTTCTAACGATCTTTCAGTTTTGTATCTCCAAAGGACTTGGATGTGGTCAACTATGGCCAATACGTGTGGAGTTTGAAACCTATTTTGCTGTTTCTAAGATGGTTTAATGCATAGATGCTAACATAATTGTTGTGAACTGATAATGTATAGTGTATCAGTGCGAGTATCAGTAATCCATTATGAACACTTGGCTCCTATAGTGTAAGACAAAAGAGAAAAAAGTAAAACAAAAACAGTGATGGGGGCTTCTGTGATGGTGTCCTGCTCACACCCTAATGGAGAATTAGCCCTTTTCCTTTGAGTTTCAGATATGCAGAAATTAGCAGTGATCGTTTTTATTTGACATATTTTAAAGGGGTAGTTTGCTGCTGCCATACACTGTGCATGGGTTTTGCTTGTCCAATATGGTGTCCGAATTGTAACAAACTCATATCACATTTCACATATCACATATCACAGTTAAACAGATATGTTTCTGAAAAAAAAAAAAAACCGAAACAAGAAATATGTGATGCATTAACAGAACCTGTGTTCCTATTTGATCAATACTGGATTGTCTTCCAGTTTCTCACTCTCAGGAAGAGCATGTGGACCACGTGAGGGAGGTCTTGAGGAGGTTGTTAGAAAACAAGCTATTTGTAAAAGCAGAAAAATGTGAATTCCATGTCACCACTGTAAACTTCCTGGGGTTTGTAATCGAAAAGGGGCGACTCAGAGCCGACCCCTGCAAGATAGAGGCAGCCAAAGGTTGGCCGGTTCCTGCGAACCATAAGCAGCTGCAGCGCTTTTTGGGCTTCGCCAATTTTTATAGGCGTTTCATCCGCGATTACAGCCGCATAGCAGCCCCCCTCATGAGACTTACCTCCAGCAAGCTCCCTTTCACGTGGCCCTCTGATGCACAAGCTGCATTTGATCGATTAAAAAACCTGTTTACTGATGCTCCAGTTCTCATCCATCCAGATCCCGAGCAGCAGCTTGTGGTGGAGGTGGATGCGTCAGATTCAGGAGTTGGGGCCATTCTCTCCCAGCGCCTGCCTGCGGACCAGAAGCTGCATCCCTGCGCCTTCTTCTCACGTTGCCTCTCGCCAGCGGAGTGAAATTACGACGTGGGGAACCGGGAACTGCTGGTGGTGGTTCTGGCCTTGCAAGAGTGGCGGCACTGGCTGGAGGGAGCGGCTCAGCCGTTCATCGTTTGGACAGACCATAAAAACTTGTCATACCACCGCTCCGCGAAGAGGCTGAACTCCCGGCAGGCTCGATGGGCTCTCCTGGGGTGTTTTAATTTCACCCTCACTTACCGCCTGGGCTCACGAAATGTGAAACCTGACGCACTCTCTCGTCAATTCGCCCCTGCGGAGGGGGAAAACGACACGGGAATGATCCTCCCTCCCGCATGCGTGGTGGGGGCGGTCCGGTGGCAGGTGGAGCAGGAGGTTCTTGACGCACTAAAGGACCACCTGGTGCCGGATGGATGTCCTCCCGTGCGGCTGTTTGTCCCACCCCCCGTTAGATCAGCAGTACTCCTTTGGGGACACGCTTCCCAGATCGCCTGCCACCCAGGGGTCCACCGGACGCTCTCTCTGGTCCAGCAACGGTTCTGGTGGCTGTCCATGGCTCAGGACCTCCGAGCCTTCCTTGCCTCCTGCTCAGTCTGCGCCCGCAGTAAACCTTCCCACCAGGCTCCTGCGGGCCTCCTGTGCCTGTTATCGATCCCTCCACGCCCCTGGTCCCACATAGCTGTGGATTTCGTTACAGGTCTGCCGCCCTCGGAGTGTAATGACACTATTCTCACCATTGTTGACCGGTTCTCCAAGGCGGTTCATTTTGTTCCCCTCCCCAAACTCCCCACCGGTTTGGAGACCGCTAACCTGCTGGTGTTACATGTTTTCAGGCTCCACGGGATCCCCACGGAAATTGTTTCGGACAGGGGCCCGCAGTTCACCTCGCAGGTATGGAAGGCTTTCTGCCGGGCGCTGGGGATCACAGCCAGCCTCACCTCAGGATATCATCCCCAATCTAATGGCCAAACCGAGCGGGTGAATCAAGATCTGGAGACCTCCTTACGCTGCGTCGCCTCTCGTCTCCCCGCCTCCTGGTCCACCCATCTTCCCTGGGTGGAATACGCTCACAACACATTGATCAGCTCCGCCACAGGTATGTCCCCATTCATGGTGACTTCAGGCTTCCAACCACCTCTGTTCCCTAACCAGGAGTCTGATGCAGCGGTACCATCAGTTCAGGCCCAGTTCTGCAGAGTCCGGCGAGTTTGGCGAGAGGCGCGGGCAGCTCTGGGCAGGACGGTAGAGCGTAACCGATGGCTGGCGGATCATCGGCGCACCCCCGCTCCAGACTACCAGGTGGGACAGCAAGTCTGGCTCTCTTCACGGGACCTCCCTCTTCAGACGGACTCCCGCAAACTGGCCCCCCGCTTCATCGGTCCGTACCCCATCGAACGAATCATTAACCACAGTGCGGTCGGACTCTGACTCCCTGCCTCCCTCAAAGTCCACCCCGTGTTTCATGTTTCCCTCCTCAAGCCAGCCACCGACAGCCCCCTTCAGCCACCCATGACGCCGCCACCCCCTCCCTGCCTCATCGACGGTCACCCCGCCTACACCGTGGAGCGCAACTTGGATGTTGGATCGTTGACTGGGAGGGATACGGTCCAGAAGAACGCTCCTGGATCTCACGCTCACGCTGCCAGGTGGCGTTCATTGGGGGGGGGGGGGTACTGTTGTGGTCTTGATTTTGAACACTGTGTCTGTTTGTTCCTCTCTTCCTGTGTTCTCCCTTCTCCTCTTGCTCTCCCTCTCTGCAGCGCTGGAGTGTGGAAGGAGGCGGGGTCGATCTCCGACCCACTTTCGAGACACACCTGAGCGGCATCAGCTCATCAGCCACTGGCTATTTCAGCCAGCTACTCCACCTGCTCAGTGCCGGAAGATTTCCTTGCCTTACTCACACGTGTCTCGCCATGCCGATGTGTCTTGTCTCCTTCCGCGCTTCCAGCTCCAGAGTCCTTCCGAGTTATTAGTGTATTGTTCATTCATAGTTTTTCCCTGTTAAGGAGATTTTGGTTTCTAATTGATTTTCTGGCTTTTCCCATTTTGGTGATTTTGAGTTTCTCTATTTTTTGCTCGTTTAGTTTTGGCAGCCTACTTCGCCTTTTTCCCCTTGTGGAGATTTTCGTTATTCATTTGTTTGCACTTTGTTTTTGTAAAATAAACTTTGGCATTCAGTCTCTGCAACCTGGGTCCTGGCCATGCTCATTGTCGCTCGTACCGTAACAGTCTATAAACAATTCAAAAACAACACATACACCCAGTTCAGAACAAAAAAACTCCACTTAGAGAGGCAGCAAACAGCTTCGAAAACATGTTTTCTGGAATTCATAGACCTATTTTAACTTTTGAAAAAGCTTACTTTGGCTTATGTCAGTTACCTTTCTTTATTGGTGTATTAGACATAGTAGTGCATGCACATTAATTAATTTTGTTCTTGTATTCTTGTGTTCTCTGAAGTTTTACAAAACAACCTATTTTCCCCATTAAACAGTGCCAAAAAAATTATTATTATTTCAAATAAGCAGGAAAGGGAACTGAGACATACAAATGTGGGCAAAGAGGAGGCAGAAACGAAACAGTGTCAGATAGGATTTGTATAATTTTTACCCAAAAGTTTTGTTCATTATCTGCATTATTTGCACAGCATTTAAATGTGCAGAATTTCAATATGCGAACATTTACAGTACAGTGTTAAGCTCACATTTAAGATATGAGTTTTTAGACATACATATTAGCCCTACATATTAAGTCAGTGGTGTTGACAGCTATACAAATAGCTACAGCTAAAGCCCGGACTGCGAACTAGCCTCACAAACCCCACACACACCCACACACACACACACTTGCGCGCGCACACGCACACACACACACACACACACACACACACACACACACACACACACACACAAACTATAGTACATTTTTGGTTTGAGGTCCTTTGGCAGAGGCTAGCCTCTTGTCACTAAATCTCTCATGCCTAGTCAGCTATAGTGAATACTCCAGAATCAGTCAGTGCTTCTTCGTGCTCTTCATTGTCCTGCATCTACTGCAAACCTATAAAACTGTACTGGTGAGTTCAATCAGCCTTATAATGGTGACATCAAGAGTCTTTTTTTTTCATTTATTAATTTTTTTACAGTAATGTGTGTTTAACAGTTTATGCTTCAGTGTGAAATGTTCATGTGCATATTTTGCTGGTTAAATCTGCTGTTTAACAAGGGTATTTTTTGAGTTATGAAATGCATGGTGAAGGGTGAAGTGTCTCTTAAAATAGTTTTTATCAGATCAAATACAGTAAGAGTAGTAACCTGAACTCTCAGCTTTAAACACAGGATTAAAATGATTTATGACACATTGTTTTCAATGTAACAGCAAATGTTTCAAAATTTTATTGAATTGTTTTCAATTACATGGAATCGAATCAGTCCAAGCACAGAACTGTGTGGAACTGACTGGAAAGGATTCATCATTAACATGTACAAACTGACATCGATATGATAAATATGACGTAAACCAGCTAAATGTGGTTCTTTTAATGCCAGTTAAATGTTTCTGGTGTCGATTGCAGGACAAAGATCTAACAAGACCAGTACGGAGAAGTCCTTTGTCTGATTCAATTAGTTATTTGTAACTTTCACTAGTGCTGTCTTTCTGTTATGATGCACTCTATATCCTGACTGAAAATCCTCAAATAAACTAATGTTATGTAGAAAGTCACACAAGTAATTGGTGACTGCCCTCTCAAAGATCTTTGACAAAATAGGGAGGTGAGATATAGGTTTGTAGTTGAGGAGGTTTAATTACAGCTACTTTAAAAGACTGTGTTTGAGGGTTAAAATGAAGAAATCCTTGAAGTTGGTTGGTGACGGTTGTTGGGAGAAAAGCGTTTAAATATATATCAGAGTTAGGATCTCAAAGAAATGTTCCAGCATTCTACAAGTTGTTATAGAATAATCACTCATCAAACAACGATCTTCATGCTTATGTGGAACTCTTATGTGGAAGTCTGACTTCGTCTGAGCAGGCTTCAACGTAAAATGCAATTTCATGCTAAAATGAGCACCAATATTGCACCATACTACATAGTCAGCAGAAATACAGCCTCAGTTCCCCCTCTCCTCCAACCTGGGTGCAAACAGTTTGGTGTCAGGAAATTAGCTAACAGGCACAGGCACAAAAAACAGACTAGTGCTCACCTCTCTAAAGCTGTGTTTGCCCTGACACTGGCATTGCATCTGCAGGAAAATAGAGCCTATGGAGTTGGAAACAGCACACTTCATTTTAACACCATATCGCCTGCTAGACAAGAATGTGGTAGTACAGTATGACACAAGTTGTAAACTGTATAATTTGAAAAGGATGTTTTATGGGTTAGTTTAATAACTTGAATTACCTTAGATGACATATTGCGAAACCACACTTAGATTTGGCCACCCATCTTTGGGTTTATGTATATGCACAATATATACAGTTTCTAAAAATACAGTTGCCAATATGGATAAAAAATTGTGTTATTGCAGTTGAGAGAAATACACTCCTTAGAAATTGCACAAGGTGATATGGATAATGTGAGCATATATTAGCTTTGAAACAGTAGTGCAAAAAAAGTGGGTTTGTGATGTAGAATTGAGAAAGACAGCATCAACACAGTGCTACATTGCACAATGCTGGATATTCCTATATTTTATTTGGCCCATTGCCTTCATGATACTACCAAGCAAGCCATTTACAGATTACCCCTAAGTAGGCATTACAACAATGCCAGATACATGCTGCATAGCTGGCTAACCGTAGCTTGTCTTAGGTTATAGAATGCTAGTGTTCTAGCTAGTGGCATTCCTTTTGACTAGTAAAAGGCTATCAGAAGTTATAACATTACACCATTGCTTTATAAGCTAAATAAGTAGGCAGGAGCAAATGTCTTTTAGTGTACTAAAAAATGGTCTGCGTGAGGAAATTACAGATGCAGATATGGTTTTGCGATGTATGTCAGTGAGACAGAGCCACTTGTTTGTGTGTGAGGTGAGTCAATCATGCATCACTATTCTACATGGTAGCTGTAGTCTATCGTGCACTTAAGAATCATGTTGCTGGCTTTGAAGACTCCATACATCCAACAACAATCCCCACAATTCCTAGGGACAGCCATCATATTGGTACATGGAAGCTGTGCCTTCTAATGCATTTAAGTCAGTTAAAATCAGTCATCGGGCCTATTTGTCATAAAGGATTCTTTATTAAATTCAAAATGTGGATTTTTTTACAAAAACACATAATGCTATCTAGAGAGTAGCAGTATTATTTCTACATTTAAGATGAACTTACCTTCTATAAATAGTTTCTATGTATATTATACTATATAGTATATTATTTTTTTCTTACTTCACGTCAACTAGGGCTGTCAACTAATATTCTAAATGCTAATATATAATCATTCAATACTGAAAAAAAGAATTCAAAAAGGATTCTCTCCATTTGGACACAAACATGGGAAAATAGGGTCTAAAATCAGATAATATGTGAACAGAATTCCCTCTGTTTGACTGGGACCCTGAAGTCTTCCAGGACGTGTGCACCCACACAAACTGGAAAGATTGGGCACACAGTGTCACTTTAATTGAAAATTAAATGTAGGTCAAGCTGAGAGCTGAGAGCATTATTCAATGACATAGTATAGGACATTGTTTTATTTGTTTATTTTCTAATGTGTAAGTATATAGATCTTTTAAAAGACATTTATGTTGAAATTATATACAAGTAGTATGTTTCTCATTTGTATCGGGTTTCCCTCTTATGGACATAACGCACAACAATAGCTATTTGAATCGTACAAACCTAAATGTTTCTCTAAAGGAATGTTCTAACATCATTTTTCGCCAATTTTGACAGCCCTGATATAAACTGGTTGCTATAATGTTATATTGTTCATAATTATGGAAAATAATTACCTCTTATGGACATAATGCACAACAATAGCTATTTGAATCGTACAAACCTAAATGTTTCTCTAAAGGAATGTTCTAACATCATTTTTGGCCAATTTTGACAGCCCTGATATAAACTGGTTGCCATAATGTTATTTTGTTCATAATTATGGAAAATAATTCTCTTTAAATGTCTCTTTATTAATTGATTAATAGGTTAATCATTGCAGCTTTGGAGCACATTAATAATAAATACCATTTAGCTTGATCAGAAAATACTGTAGCTCATTCTTCCAGTCAATCGTTCAGAGTTCAGAGACTGTGTAGTGTGCTTCTTGCATTACCTATTTATTGATGGCACTGTTTCATGTGTTCCACAGAGCAGCTGCATACTTCCGCCACAATGTGGCACTGGCAATAACAATGAACAGCATTTCCAACATTCATTATGTGTAAAATCAGAATCAGAATCAGAAAGCTTTATTGCCAGGTACAATTTTACACATACGAAGAATTTGCTTTGGTGAGGTTGGTGCATGACACATCTATTAAAAGAAGCTATTAAAAAAGTAAAAATATAACAGTAAGTGAAAAATATAACAATAAGTAAAAAATATAACAATAAGTAAAGGATATAACAATATAAATATATATACACAAGTCTTTTTTTTTTTTTTACAGAAGCACAGTCTGTTTTTTCCAGAAGGGAGTCCAAGCAGAGCATTAATGTAACACATAGAGTTATGGCAGTGTCAGTGTGACAGTAGAGGCAGAGGTGGAGTGTGAAGAGTGTCGGGGGGGTTCCGGGCCTTGTTAATAAGGCTGACAGCAGCTGGGAAAAAACTGTTCTTGTGGCGTGAGTTTTTGGTCCTGATGGACCGCAGCCTCCTGCCAGAGGGGAGTGTCTCGAAGAGTTTGTGTCTGGGGTGGGAGGGATCAGCCACAATCTTACCTGCATGCCTCAGGGTCCTAGAGGCGTACAGGTCCTGGAGAGACGGGAGATTGCAGCCGATCACCTTCTCTGCAGACCTAATGACACGCTGCAATCTGCCCTTGTCCTTGGCGGTGGCAGCAGCGTACCAGATGGTGATGGAGGAGCTGAGGATGGGCTTAATGATGGCTGTGTAGAAGTGCACCATCATTGTCTTTGGCAGACTGAATTTCTTCAGCTGTCATAGGAAGTATATCCTCTGCTGTGCTTTCTTGATGAGGGAGCTGATGTTCGGCTCCCACTTGAGGTCCTGGGAGATGATACTTCCCAGGAAGCGGAAAGACTCCACAGTGTCAATAGTGGAGTCACAGAGGGTGATGGGGGCAGGTGAGGCTGAGTTCTTCCTGTAGTCCACAACCATCTCCACTGTCTTTAGAGCGTTGAGCTCTAGGTTGTTCTGGTTGCACCAGGTCACCAGATGGTCAACCTCCCAACTGGAGGCGGACTCGTTGCCATCAGAGATGAGTCCGATGAGGGTGGTGTCATCCGCAAACTTCAGTAGCTTGACAGACTGGTGACTGGATGTGCAGCTGTTCGTGTACAGGGAGAAGAGCAGAGGAGAAAGAACGCAGCCCTGGGGGGATCCAGTGCTGATGGTCTTCGCGTTGGAGATGTGTTTCCCCAGCTTCACGCACTGTTTCCTGTCAGACAGGAAGTCTGTAATCCACCTGCAGGTGGAGTCAGGCACGCTAAACTGGGCAAGCTTCTCCTGAAGCAGAGTTGGGATGATGGTGTTAAAGGCAGAGCTGAAATCCACAAACAGGATCCTGGCATAGGTTCCTGCGGAGTCCAGGTGCTGGAGGATGAAGTGGAGGGCCAAGTTGACTGCATCGTCTACAGACCTGTTGGCTCTGTAGGCAAACTGCAGGGGGTCCAGGAGAGGGTCAGTGATGTCTTTGAGGTGTGAGAGTGCTCAAAGGACTTCATGACCACAGAGGTCAGGGCGACGGCTCTGAAGCCGTTAAGTCCTGTGGTCCTTGGCTTCTTGGGAACTGGGATGATGGCTGAAGACTTGAAGCAGGCTGGCACGTGACATGTCTCCAGTGAGGTGTTAAAAATGTCTGTGAACACTGCAGACAGCTGATCAGCGCAGTACTTCAAGGCGGAAGGGGAGACAGAGACAAATAATGAAGTTAATTGTTTACAACAGTTTCAAAAGCACATGTAAAGCTTGATTCGGTGCCATATGCTGTCTGTGGTTTGGCGGAAGAATGGCTCAATGGCTTTTGAATATTGGCATTAAATAATTAAGTAATTGTTTTTAGAGATGGTAACAGACATTTTCTGTTTGTGCTACAGTTTTGTTGCCTATGCTACAAATGTTTCAACCTCTGTAGCACTATTGTTATGTGCAAAAAAGTTAATGTATAACTCTGGGGAGGACAGTTGATTGAGGTAAGCAGAATTAGAAATGTGTATCATTGGCATAACAGTCATATCACAGATCTTGAAAGTGGCTGAACAACTGACCCAGAGGGAGCGTGTTCAATGGGAAGAGGACTGGTCCAAGGACATACCCCTTAAGGACTCTACACAGCAATGGTGCTGAAGAGGAAACATGATTTTTGATACAAAGACCAGAAATGCTAACCCAGTTATGCAACCTAAGTAAGTAAAAATCAATTAGGCAACTACAACTAATTCAAAATGCTGCCTCACGAGTCCTTACAAACACCAGAAAAATGGACCATATCACACCAGTCGTCAGATCATTACATTGGCTTACTGTGAGTCAAATCTTACTGTTGGTCTATAAAGCACTAAATGGTCTAGGACCAAAATATATTCTAGATTTATTAACTCCATACGAAGAATCCAGACCTCTCAGGTCATCAGGGACAGGTCTATTGTGTGTTCCCAGAATGAGAACCAAACAAAGTGAAGCAACTTTCAGTTATTATCCTGTGGAACATTCTCCCTGCACACCTGAGGTCTGCACCAACTGTCAGCTCATTTAAATCAGGGTTGAAAACATTATTATTTGCTACAGCTTTTACTTAAAGTAAATATATTTGCTCAATGACTTTAATCATTCTAAATGCTAAATTATTGTCTTTTACTGGCTTCTGTTTTTAATTTTCCTTTAATTGTATTTTATTTTTATATTCTCTTCTAATCTCTTTCTTTTTTTCTTTCTTTCTTTCTTTCTTTCTTTGAAATGTATGATTTTAATGTATTTTTATGCTTCTATAAAGCACTTTGAATTGCCTGGTGTATGAATTGTGCTATACAAATAAATTTGCCTTGCCTTGCCTTGCCTAAAATGGCATAATTGATGGTATCAAAGGCAGGAGTCAAATCAACTAGATTGAGAATATTTATGTCATTGGTCACTCTTAGTAATGTGGTCTCTGTACTATGGCTGTGATGAACACCAGACTGAAAAAGATTGAGGATTTTATGACCTTCAATCAACTCCATTATTTTTTTAATTCTCTAAAACTGTGGTCAGATACAGTTCTGTCAGGAGCAGTTCTGCACCTTTTTTCAATGGTTTTCAGTGGTTTGGAAGTGTCAGGTGTGCCTCTCTACCCACCAATGTATTTTGTGCTTTGATGCACTCTGGCATGCAAGAATGTGACAGGGTGCACCAAGTTGTTGCGGGGGATGCATATGACCTACAGTGTTAAAAAGGATCTGCAGGAACATAGGAGCAAATTCAGACAGTAAAATAGGACTTCTGAATGGAGTAGAGGGTAAAATGGGAAAATTGGACTTCAAACCATTGATCCTGCCGAAGATAAAACAGTTATTGTTGGCTGAATCAATACATTTATCATAATACATGTTAGTAGTCATTAGCAAGCAAGCACGCAAGCCAAGGTTAGCAAGTTGGGGAAGGTCTCATTTTATAAGTAACATTACAGTCCCTTTACACATTGGCAATATAAAGCAATTAATACATGTAAATTGCTTCATATTCTTACATATTGTACCTGTAATGTCTATGTGCCACAGGACAAACCAAAGCCATGGGTACTGATGAAGACCAATATCTGCTCTTCTTGGAGCTACTCAATGAAACTGATAACACAACTGACCCGAGTTATGTCGTCAGTAATGCTGCCCAGCTCTGCTCGAAGAAGATTCTTAATCAGTTTGGTGCGAGATTCATCCCAGCTTTCTACTATGCCAACTTTCTCCTGAGTTACCTTGGCAATGGGCTTGTCCTCTTCATCATCTACAAGTATGAGAAGCTCAACACAGTCACAAACATCTTCCTCCTGAATTTGGTCCTCTCCAACATTCTCTTTGCCTTCAGTCTCCCCTTCTGGGCAACGTACCATCTGTCTGAGTGGATATTTGGCATGGCTTTGTGCAAGATGGTCAGCAGTGCCTACTTCATTGGCTTCTACAGCTCCATTCTCTTCCTCACACTCATGACATTTGACCGATATCTTGCAGTGGTGCATGCAGTGGCAGCAGCCAAAACCAGGAAAAGGGCATATGCCATCATTGCATCAGTGATAGTTTGGTGCATCAGTATTGTGGCAAGTGTGAAAGAGCTGGTTCTCCAAAATGTGTGGGAGAGTCCATTCAATGGACTCATGTGTGATGAGTCAGGATACCCTGAGGACACCATGGAACGCTGGCGCCTGGTCAGTTATTACCAACAATTCCTGCTCTTCTTCCTTCTCCCACTGTTCTTGGTGATGTACTGCTACATCAGCATCACTGTCCGCATCCTGTCCACCCGCATGAAGGAGAAGTGCCGCACCATCAAGCTTATATTTGTCATAATCTTCACCTTCTTCGCCTGCTGGACGCCCTACAATATTGTCATCCTCCTTCGAGCTATTCAGACTCATGACTCATGTTCTTACTCTGAGAGTTTGGATTATGCACTGTATGTGACCCGGAACATAGCCTATTTGTATTGTTGTATTAGTCCTGTGTTTTACACATTTGTGGGAAAGAAATTCCAAAGTCACTTCAAAAGGCTGATAGCAACGAAGATCCCCTGTTTGAAGAGACACATTAGCCTCAGCAGCCAGAGCACCAGAACCACATCACAGAGGACACCACATTCTGCTTATGAGTACAAGACAGATAGACAGAGACAGACAGACAGGAACACACACACACACACACAGGGAGGGACTACAAGTTTTTAGGAGTTAGAAATATAAATGATCAGTATTTAAAAAATAAACTGAAATTGTGGCTTAAACCATTATTTTCTCTTGCTTCAACGAAAATGAACTCTGATAACATATAATCTTCAGCTGAATTAGCTCATTACAAAATGAAAGAGTTGTTACCTTTTATCATACTACTTAGAGTATTTAGCATGCAATGTATTTATGTTGAAAATCTCGAGAAAGCATTCTGATTTGAAAAATGTTTTGTGATGAAACATTTGTTAATTGTTGTGTTCAAAATCAAGAATGAATTAACAGTATCTTCAGGTAGCTGATTAGTGAGGATTAAAGTTTGAGCTGAGGCAGACCTGCAGCAGCCGAATGAAGGACATAGACAGAAGTTAATGTGAAGTGATTGTGAAAAGTTGCTTTCTTGAAAAATTTAAAGTAGCCTATGTTTCTATGTGTGGCTTAATGATTTTTACATTGATTTTAGACCTGCTCCTGGTTTGGTCCTTATACTGAGTGTTCCAGTTTTGTTTATTCAATGGTGGATGCAAAGTGCATGTGAAGAAATGTTTTGCATTTGATACACCTTGTCCAAGCGCTTTAAAATGAACTTTATCTTAACTTACCAATAAAGACTCCAAACTGTGCCCCTGTGACATCTGTCTTTTTATGGAAACTATTTTTTTTTTCTTTTTTCTTTCTTTTTTTTTTTTATTCCTGGTAGTGTTGTATTTTGTGGGACTGCACAAATGATCATTTCCCTTTTCTGATAGAGCATCTGGAGAGGTTTTCTGTCAGCTCAGCACATTTCTCTAGTGAGTCAGTGCAGTCAGGTCTTGAGAAACTACATAAATTAAGGGTATGTGGACATAGTCTTAATATGTTAAAACATTGTGATGAAAAAGGTTTTATGATACATACAGTATGAGTCAGTGTTATTGCCAAATACATTTTGGACAAGTACATGAAAAACATAGACTGGTTGTTTTAACATCTTATCAGCAGCATTAAAAGTACTTTTCTAACTTTCGAGTAATTTGAACATTTGGTTTGAGGCATTACATTAAAAACATATAAGAAATTAGCATTCATTTTTGTTACAATGTCATATAGAAAAGGGGTACTCCAGCAATTTAGTACTGAACTTCCATAAAGTTAGAGGACTCTCTTTTGTGTGTGTGTTTTTAGTTCTCTTTTTGCTCAGTAACTGATTTTCTTTAATTTAAAAAATTTTATTTTTAAAAATAATCTTTGGAAAAAATGAGGAATTCCTAGCCCAACTGAGGACAGGACTGACTGAATTCATAAATATAAATAATACTGTCTCAGATATGACAGTAGTTTGGGCCTCCATCAAGGGATTCATCCGAAGTAATGCTATAAAGTTTAGCTCACATTTACATAAAAAACGTACTCAAATAGAAAAACAATGTAGTAATTTGGAGAACGATCTTAAAATAGGATACACCACAACAAAAGAAACAGAGCTCAAAATGAAACAAGCAGAGCTAAATGATTTATTAAGAAGTAGGGCAGAGTATATGATCCATATAACTAAACACAAAAACTATGCAGAAAGGAACAGACCAAGACATCTTTTGGCATTAACTCTCAAACAACAGGAAGCTAGAACGTCCATACCCGCAATTAGATGTGCTAAGCAAGGTTTAGTATCATCAGAGGAAGTTCACGAGACATTTAAGAGTTATGTTAAAGAATTATATACAAGCCCATCAGTACCCTCTAACAGAGACTTCATTAATTTTTTTAGTGGTTTAGATCTCACAGAGTTGTCATTAGAGGAAGCCGAAGCTCTGGATTCTCCAATCACACTGGAGGAGCTACTAGAAGCTGTTAAAGGCTACATACAAGGGCCATACACCAGGTATAGATGGCATACCTGTGGACCTATATTTAGCACTTTGGGATATTCTAGGACCATTATGGTTAGACAGCATTAACTATGCTGTAGAAAATGGCAGTTTCCATAGAGACCTAAATACAGCCCTCATCACGGTCATACCTAAATCTGCTAAGGACCCCTTGGAATGTGCCAATCACCGTCCAATCTCACTGATAAATGCTGATCTTAAGATGTTCTCCAAAGTCTTAGCCAGTAGAATTGAGACAGTGGTTGAGAAACTAGTTAGCCCACATCAAAAAGGCTTTATTAGACGTTTATTGGACGTCTGACCCCTGATAATATTCGCCGGCTCCTACACATTCTCAGTGCAACGTAGGTTCCATCTACCTACGGCCTCCTCTCCTCGAATGGAGGGTTCTAAAAGAATTAAAGTTTGGAGATAAATTTATCAATATGATTCAGACACTATATGCTAATTCATCAGCTCGGGTGTGTGTGGGCAAAGGTTTCTCAGATCTTTTTGAGGTTCAGTGGAGCATACAGCAGTGCACCCTTTGTCCCCTTTAATCTATAATTTATCCATTGAACCACTTGCACAATTAATCAGAAAATCTCCTCACATGTTCCCAATTACAGTAGGGGCCACGTCTCACTCAGTGTCATTATATGCGGATGACACGTTTGTTTACATGGCAGATGTTCAACAAACTCTCCCTAGTGTTTTGAAGGTACTAGAGCATTTTGGCAACCTGTCAGGATACAAAATCGGCAAAATCGGCATTGATGCTGATTAATACAGACAAAAATAAGATATCTCTCCCTCCTCAAATCAATGTTACTAATGAGGTCATTTATCTGGGTATTAGAACTAGTATGTCCTCATCATCTATAGCTAAAACAAATTACTTATCAATTTTGAAAAAAATAGAAGAAGACCTCATAAGATGGAAACATCTGCCAGCGTCAGTCCCAGCTTGTATATCGGTCATTAAAATGAGCATTTTACCCAGAATTAACTTTATTATTTCAGTGATACCACTTGCTCCTCCAGTTAGATACTGGAAAAAGCTGGGCTCCCTATTATGTTCTTATGTTTGGAACAGTAAACGACCCAGCATAAAATGGTCAGCTCTTCAGTTCAAAAAGTCAGATGGAGGATGGGCGTGTCCAAATTTTAAGTTGTATCATTGGGCATTTATGTTAAGAAATCTCTGCTGTAGCAGAACTGACCCGTAACTGCCCTTCTTTCCCCCTTTTTGCATTCCTTCGGAGTTGTGAAACATCCCAACTTTTAAGAGTTATTGACCTTCTGAACTGTTTACAGGGAAGTGTTAATTCAGAGAGAGACAAGATGTCTGGCTGTAGAACACCTTGTCACATTCCTTCAGGGGAGCAAGAGACACAGACACTTCTACTTCAAAGGTTACCTTTCACCCAGGATGTTTCTCATGGGGATGCTAATTCTTTCTTGATCGCTCCATGAGAGATAAGGACAGTAAAACCGTCTGAATGGACAAGTGCCAGGTCTCAGAGGAACCTCCAAAATCAGATAATGCTGATAGGTTGTAAATTAGACGTTCCTGAAGCAAACTGTTTTTGTATGTCTGTGTGCCTCTTTTCTATAACACCAGGATAATGAAATCTATATGTTTGAGTTAACTTTGGATGTTCTTACAGTACTACAACCATAATCTGTATGATATCAATGGTTTTCTGGTGTGTCTAGCTTAAAAAATTACAAAACTGTAATTTTAATTCTCCTAAAAAGTTTGTCTGAGTTTCTACCATGGAACCATACTGCCATCTAGAGGTTCGTACTGGTTAGGTTGTATATGCTTGACATGAGACAATTACAATAATAGTAATAATCATTTCGGCAAATATAGTCTGACTTTCTTAATTTCTTTGTCCTATTAGGTTAGTTATACCCTTAGTCATCATGTATGTTAGGATGAGTATTAGAAAATGTTATCATGATTATTTAAGATTATTGTTGTCATTATTCATAAAAAATTGTCTGGTATGGTGTGAACAATGTTGAAATGCCATTGAAAATTGATCATTTAGAATGTATGTGAGAAGCAGATAAGTCCCTCGTACAAATCATTAGGTAAGTCTTGCTCTATAAGGTGAAATCACATCGCTCGCCTGCAAACCATCCCACATGCGCGACAGTCTATTGGTCATTAGGCACGCCCTGGAGCGAATATACTGTCTGCAGCGTGCAGCAGATGTTCAGTCTTAGTCTTTTTCTTCATCTTCTCACAGTCCTTTCTTCGTCTCCAGTGAGTCTTCTTTGTCTTTTCAGTCTTTATTCGTCTGTTCATTCGTCTTCAGTTAGTCCTTTCTTTTTCTCACGTAGTAGCTTGATTTCTTTATTCAGAAAAATGATCTTTTTCTATTTTTTTTTTTAATCTTCATGAAATTTTAATTTTTGTTCGCCGCATTAAGCCGCATCACTTTTCCAAAGTAAAATTTTGTCACATTATAATAATTTTGGAGACATTTTCAGCCAGCCGTCGAAGAGACTCTCAATATTTTTATTAACCTACAGTTTTGCCATACGGCCGCCAACTCTCTGCACCGAAGACCTATAGCCAGCATCGACCCACTTGTCTGGGTTAAATAACCATCAGAAGCCGTTCCTCGTCTGTAGCCGACACTGGAGGCCTTCCAGCTCCTGATACATCCCTGTCCAAGCAGACATCCACTGGAGCGTCGCTGGTAAAGTAGGCATGCTTATGCGGGTTTGAGTAACAAGTTGATGTCGTAAGGCTATAATACTCTCAATTCTCCTTAAATTCTCTCAGTCATCCATTCAAGAAATTAACACTGCATTCGTGTCCTCTTTCTCCCTCAAAACTACTTCTCACTATTGCCAAACTCATTCTGCCATTGTTTTGCCATAGGTTTCTCCATACAGTTGTCTGTGTTACGTCATATCACCCTTATTATTTGTCGTGTTATTCATTATTTATTTTCATCCCCATTCAAGAGACATCAAGAAATGTGGTTTGCATTATGGTCCAATATTAACTCATACGCTACAAGTGTTTAAAGCAGCAGAAAAATTCCTCAAATTTTAAAGTGTTTGGTGTAAATCTTCCCCAATATGGAATAATGGTCACCTCTTATTTGGGGGGAAACCTTTTATTAACAAAGCCTGGAAAGGTAAAGATATTATAACTCTTCAAGATATTAATGGGGCAAGCGCAATCCTTACCTTCCAAGAACTTATCTCCTGATATAATATTGATAAACACTCTCTTTTATTTTAGAGTAAGGTCAGCTTGTAAAGCCTACAAAGTTCTGTGGGGATCAGCCTTACAAAAAAAATCCTATTTTAAGTTGGATACAATGTGCTCCAAGACGAATAGTGTCATGTATGACAATTTAAACTCAGAGCAATATATGCCCACACCAGGTATGAAGGCTTGGGGGAAAGACATAGCTGAGGTGGGACAAAAATTGGAATGGCATGTAATTTGGAATAATGTTGCTGATGCTTCAAAAAACCCAAACCATTAATATATATATTTGAAATTTTGTCACAAAGAATTAGGCATCAAATGGGACTTGTCCCTGACCCATATTGTTCTTTCCCCCGGAACTGTTGGCTCCTTTATTTATGTTGTTTGGGAGTGTCCAGGGATTTTGGATTTCTGGGGCAAGGTTGCTGGAAGGTGGAAAAGGGTGTTGAGGGATATGAAAACCTAAAATGTAAATGGCAGTTTACTGTCTTGGCTTTTAGCCTATTTGATATTGTTCCAATAAAAAATGAATGATAAAAAAAAAAAGATCTTTGGTGTTATTGTATTTACTATAGTACATTTTCATTCAGACTCAGAGATACATGGTGAACATTTGTGGCATGGTGAAACAGTGGTAACACTGTCGCCTCACAGCTAGAAGGTCCCGGGTTCGATGTGGGTGCTGGGGGTGTGTCCTCCACCATGCCTTCGGTGCCTGCTGCTTGAGGAAAGGGGCCTTTCTGTGTGGAGTTTGCATGTTCTCCCTGTGTTCACCTGGGGTATCCTGCTTAAAATACTCCCACTAAAAACATGCAAGAAGATCACCACCTGACGAAAGAGAGTGGGTCCCCGGGCACCAGTCAGATGGCAGCCCACTGCTCCTGGTCTGCCGTGGAGGAAGGCGACCAGGATAGGATAAAGGCGGAGGACAAATTTCACCAATCTGAATGGCGTGTTTCCTCCTTGAACCGACACCTTATCGTGGTGGAGGAGTTTGAGTACCCGAATGATCCTAGAGGCTATGTTGTCTGGGGCTTAATGGCCCTGGTAGGGTCTCCCAAGGCAAACAGGTTCTAGGTGACGGGTCAGACTAAGAGCGGTTCAAAAGCCCTTATGAAAGAAAAGCCATCAAGGAAGCGTACGTCGCCCGGATTGGTGTTACCGGGGCCCCACCCTGGAGCCAGGCCTGGGGTTGGGGCTCCCAGGTGAGCGCCTCGTGGCAGGGTCTTTGCCCACGGGACCCGGCCAGGCGCAGCCCGAACGAGCGACGTGGGCCCGCCTTCCCGTAGGCCCACCACCCGCAGGAAGGTTCAGAAGGGGCCGGTGCTTTGTGGTATGGGTGGCAGTCGTGGGGGGGGCCCCGACAACCCAAACCCTGGACGACGACTCTGGCTATGGGGACATGGAATGTCACCTCGCTGGGGGGGAAAGAGCCTGAGCTAGTGCGTGAGGTTGAGCGGTACCAGCTAGAGATAGTTGGGCTCACCTCCACACACAGTCTGGGCTCTGGAACCCAACTCCTTGAGAGAGGCTGGACTCTCTTCTACTCTGGAGTTGCGCGCGGTGAGAGGCGGCGAGTTGGTGTGGGTTTGCTTATAGCCCCCCAGCTCAGCCGCCATGTGTTGGAGTTCTCCCCGCTGAGCGAGAGAGTCGCTTCCCTGTGCCTTCGGGTCGGGGATAGGTCTCTCACTATTGTTTCGGCTTACGGGCTGAACAGCAGTGCAGAGTACTCGGCCTTCTTGGAGTCTCTGGGAGGGGTACTGGAAAGTGCTTCAACCGGAGACTCCATTGTTCTGCTGGGGGACTTCAATGCTCACGTGGGCAGCGGCAGTGATACCTGGAGGAGTATGATTGGGAGGAACGGCCTCCCCGATCTGAACCCGAGTGGTGTTCTGTTACTGGATTTCTGTGCTAGTCACAGTTTGTCCATAACGAACACCATGTTCAGGCATAAGGGTGTCCATCAGTGCACGTGGCACCAGGACACCCTAGGCTGGACTTTGTAGTCGTATCATCTGATGTTCGGCAGTATGTCTTGGGCACTCAGGTAAAGAGAGGGGCAGAGCTGTCAACTGATCACCACCTGGTGGTGAGTTGGATCCGCTGGCAGGGGAGGAAGCGGGACAGGCTTGGCAGACCCAAACGTACTGTGAGGGTCTGCTGGGAACATCTGGCCGAACCCGCTGTCAGGGAGGTCTTCAACTCATCCCTCCGGGAGAGCTTCGACCAGATTCCGAGGGAGGTTGGAGACATTGAGTCTGAATGGACTGACGCGGCCGTCCGTAGCTGTGGCTGTAAAGTCGCCGGTGCCTGTCGTGGCGGCAACCCCCGAACCCGGTGGTGGACACCAGAAGTAAGGGATGCTGTCAAGCTGAAGAAGGAGTCCTATCGGGCCTTGTTGGCTCATGGGACTCCTGAGGCAGCTGACGGGTACCGGCAGGCCAAGCGTGTGGCAGCTCAGGCGGTTGTAGAAGCAAAAACTTAGGTCTGGGAGGAGTTCGGGGAGGCCATAGAGGAGGACTACTGGTTGGCCTCGAGGAAATTCTAGCAAACCGTTCGGCGCCTCAGGAAGGGGAAGCAGTTTTCTGTCAACACTGTTTACAGTGAAAGTGGGGAGCTGTTGACCTCGACTGGGGATATTGTCGGGCGGTGGAAGGAATGCTTCGAGGATCTCCTCAATCCCACTGTCATGTCTTCTGCAGAGGGAGCAGAGACTGGGGACTCGGGGGTTGATTCATCCATCACCGGGGCTGAAGTCACTGAGGTAGTTTGCAAGCTCCTCGGTGGCAAAGCACCGGGGGTGGATGAGATCCGCCCTGAGTACCTCAAGTCTCTGGATGTTGTAGGACTGTCTTGGTTGACACGCCTCTCCAACATCGCATGGCAGTCGGGGACAGTGCCTTTGGACTGGCAGACTGGGGTGGAGGTCCCTCTTTTTAAAAAGGGGGACCGGAGGGTGTGTTCCAGCTATCGGGGGATCCCACTGCTCAGCCTCCCTGGGAAAGTCTATTCCAGCGTACTGGAGAGGAGAATCCGGCCGATAGTCGAACGCTGGATTCAGGAGGAACAATGCGGTTCTCGTCCTGGCCATGGAACACTGGACCAGCTCTATACCCTCCACAGGGTGCTTGAGGGTTCATGGGTGTTTGCCCAACCAGTCCACATGTGTTTTGTGGACTTGGAGAAGGCATTTGACCGTGTCCCTCGCGTCATTCTGTGGGAGGTGCTCCGGGAGTATGGGGTTTGGAGGCCCTCTGTTGAGGGCTGTACAGTCCCTGTACAACCGGAGCAGGAGCTTGGTCCGCATTGCCGGCAGTAAGTCGGACCTGTTCCCGGTGCATGTTGGACTCTGGCAGGGCTGCCCTTTGTTACCGGTTCTGTTCATTATTCTTATGGACAGAATTTGTAGGCGCAGCCAGGGGCCGGAGGGGGTTCGGTTCGGAAGCCGGCAGATTTCGTCTCTGCTTTTTGCGGATGATGTTGTCTTGTTGGCTTCCTCGAGCCAGGACCTTCAGCATGCACTGGGGCGGTTCGCAGCCGAGTGTGAAGCAGCTGGGATGAGAGTCAGCACCTCTAAGTCCGAGGCCATGGTTCTCGACCGGAAAAGGGTGGCTTGCTCCCTCCAGGTTGGGGGAGAGTTCCTGCCTCAAGTTAAGGAGTTTAAGTATCTTGGGATCCTGTTCACGAGTGAGGGAAGGATGGAGCGTGAGATTGACAGGCGGATCTGTCGTGGTGAAGAAGGAGCTGAGCCGAAAGGCGAAGCTCTTGGTTTCCCGGTCAATCTACGTTCCTACCCTCACCTATGGTCATGAACTTTGGGTCATGACCGACAGAACGAGGTCCCAAATACAAGCGGCTGGAATGAGTTCAGAGTAGAGTCGCTGCTCCTCCACATCGAGAGGAGTCCGCTGAGGTGGCTCGGGCATCTCTATCGGATGCCCCCTGGACGCCTCCCAAGGGAGGTGTTCCTGGCATGTCCCAACAGGAGGAGGCCCCGAGGAAGACCCAGGACACGCTGGCATGACTATGTTGCTCGGCTGGCCTGGGAATGCCTCGAAGAGCTGGGAGAGGTGTCCAGGGAGAGGGAAGTTTGGGTGTCCCTGCTCAGGCTGCTCCCCCCGCGACCCGGCCCCGGATGAAGCAGGAGATAATGGATGGATGGATGGATGAATGGCGTGTGATGCATGTATGTAGTTGTTGTGTGACTAATAAAGGGGATTGTCCCTCCGATTCTTCTTCCTCTACATTTTGGTACCACCCAATAGAGGCACTTCTGCTGTATGTGGACAAAACATGGTGTCCCTGACATCCAACAATGAACCCATACCTTGCCTATCTGCCAGTCCATGAAATTGATTTCTCTAAATTCTATATACGAAGTCATTCATTACCATGTGCGAATACCCAATTGGTTGTTGCATTAATTAGTTATTTTTAATTTAATAAAATGGTCTACAGCAACTTTTAAAACAAAATCTTTGTTGTGGTTTTGCTTGGTGTTTTTTTTGTTTCTGTGCACTCCTTTCCTCCCCCTCCCTTTTCAGTTCTTTTTTCCTGCAGGTGTGTGTGGCAGGGGGTGTGGCTGGCTTCTCCTGCAGCAGACAAGGCTCACCTGTTTCTCATCATCTGGAGTAGCATAAAGGCCTCGGACTTTGGTGTGCTCGCTGCCAGATGATTCCGCCCTGTTCGGTTGAATCCTGTGCTTTCTGACTGCTCTCTGACAGCAGCTTTTGCTATCTGTGATCTTGGATCGTCGTACTGACCTGTGTCTTTTTCCCCTTTTATTCAGGTCCTCTATGTCTCCCGGCCAGAGTCGGAGTGCCAGCCAGCTCCCTGCCTCCACTGCCTGCTAATCTTTTTTGTCTTAAAATTATTAAAACTGTTTTTTCAGTTATTCTGTGGTGGCCTGTCCCTCTGCTTTGGGGTCCTAGTCAGCCTAAACCTAACAATCTTTATACAAAGGCACACTGCAGTTCAGGACACCTGCCTTACAATCTGAAAATGCTAAGGTGCTTTGGCTATCTGGCTAAAACCTGTACACAAGGGCATATCAACTTTGAGAAAATGTATTAATACCACAAACTGTGGGTCTGGAGTTTGTTGTTGTCTTTGTTTTGTTTTGTTTTTTTCTTGTGGTGTTCTTGCAGTTCATGTGGCAGGAGGTGGGGCTGGCTAATTTTCCACCTGCTCTAGGGGGTATTCCAGGTAGGAGGTTCAACAAACTCTGAGTTTATCCCTGAACTCTGAGTTGACTTACTCTGAGATGAGAAACTCTGAGTATCCGGTTCCAGAACAGCTGATCTGAGTTAGTTCAATCAGCTCTGAGTATGTTAACCTTGAGTTGCGCGTGTGCACAACCACAACAAAAAGCCATCATAAATGGAGCCCCGATACCACGAGTCACCATGACAACTGAAAAAAAAAAAAAGAAAAAAAAAGATCAAGTTATTTTACTGCGATGGAGTTGGAGGTCTTATTGCAGGCCTATGGGGAGTATGAGCACGTATTTTGGTGTAAATGTAACACCGCTGCAGCAGCGAAAGACAGAGAAACAGCATGGGAGTAAACTGCTGCCCAAGTCAACGTGTAAGTTTGAATGTACTATTCCACTGACTTAACATTTAACCGTACTTAAGATTGTAGCATACAGTTATGAATATACGTAGGAATAAAATCTGATTTTCATTTAGGTGCAATCCAACAGGGGAGAGAGAAGCAGCTAAAAATGAAATATAAAAACATCATTCAAAAAGGTAAGGCATATTTTGCTAGGCTATGATTGTACCTCACTTTGATTTTAATTTTATTTTTTAATTTACTTAGGCTATTAAACAAAGTAAATATTAATTCAGTGGCTACTTCAAGTAGTAATTTAAACCCCTAACAAAATGTAGTTTTAACACGTCATCTCACTTAATATCCCACTTAGTAGATTAACACTTGATACAATGTTTACACATTTTTATTTTATTGAAATTATTTAAAATGTGATGATGTGTCCACGAACACTCAATAAAATACTCATTTAAAAAAAGATTAACATTTGAGTTCTGCTCAGCCAACAGAAAGAAGGCAGAGGCCCGAAAAATGGGCGGAGGGCCACCTCTGACAGAGGCTAAGGAGCTGGCTCTCAGCTAAAACCATGACAGACCAGTGGCTGAAGGCATCCCCGGGGGAAGCTCATCTGAGCCTGTTAACCCCCAGGACACAAGTGCCTACATCAGATGCAAGTATACACTTGTGTATTTTTAGAAAATAAAACGTATATATAAAACTTCGTATACATAAAACTATATAAAATCTCTACTCCCCAACAGTTGTGGATGGTGTCATCTGCCTTGTTCAGCCTCCTACTACTGAAACAATTGAACACCCTGCAGCTGTAAGTATTCCATACTCAGATCTTGCCTCAGATGGTAGTCTAAAGTATTCTGAAACAGTATCTTTTCCTGCATCACAGGATGATGATGATGATGATGATGATGAAACGCTGTCTGCTGCCACAGGGAGTGATCCAGAGAGACCTACTGAAGTGTGTCTTAATATTATGTAGAGCTACTGGCAGTGCTCTACCCATTTACATTCCTTTACATTCTTGAGTTGAATTTGGAGTTTGACATGTACACTGAAGTGATGAGTATAGATAATGAACAAACAACTAGCACATTCTTGTCCTTCAACAGAACATGACTGGGCATCACCAGGAGGAGGGTCCATCAACTTCCACAGCGCAGCTTGACACAGTGAGATTTTTGGTCAATACCATGTTAAATCTGTTTGTAGAACTGTAGGATTTAAATGTCCCAGTTACCAGTGAAGAAGTTTTATAGAGTCCACCTCATGAAGAGTATAGAGAAAAGTGAAAAGGAAATGGTCTATCTGGATCGCCAGATTAGAAAAACAGACCTTGAAATTCTATTCCTGGAACGCCCGCTGCACTTCAAAGGTGAAATATGTTAATGGATGGAACTATCTTACAAATCCTAACTGCTGCTTTTGTACTTTTAGGGAATAAAGAAGACCAAACCACATGTGAATTTGTCATTATTTGACTGTTATAATCAAAAGTAGTTTCTGCTGATTAGGTCCCTTACAGCCCTTCCATCCTGCATGTCTGCAGAGTGGATGGGATGGTCATCTCAGGGTCATTAATTTGTGCGCCAGGGTGTTGCCCTCCTCTAATAGTTGCAATATTATGGAGAACAACACATGCCACAATGATGTCACATGCTCTCTCTGGGGTGACCCTGAGCTTACACAGGCACTGGAACCAGGATTTGAGTATGCCTATGGCCACCTCAACCCGGGCTCTAGTCCTGCAGTGGGCCACATTTAAACATTGTTGGGGCCCAAGCTCAGGGTCTGGGTAAGGGGTCAACAGAGTGGGCTGGCATGGATAGCCTTAATCCCCCAGTAGGTAACCATCAAGCACTCCTGTTTTTATAGAGGACACATATGAGTGCATTAAAAAGGGAGACAAAGAACATTTTTTCAAAGAACAAGTTTTAGCTTCCATGCAAGTGCAAATCTGTTGCTCAGGCTTCACTCCCAATAGATCAGGGAATCATGTACGGAGCCAGGCCACTTGGCTTCTACATTTGTAATGATGTAGGCTGCATCACATATGATCTTCACAGTGCAGAGAATGACATGAGTTACAGTGTGTTGTAATGCATACATTTTCATGTACATAATTTTTAAGATGGTAGGTCATAAACCTGGACATTGATGCTCTGAAAAGATTTTCTTTTCACATAGTCTCCTTCATTTTCTGCAGGCGCAGTAATGGGAATTTGTGTCCCATCTATGCATCCTATCACATTGGAAGCCCTGCAAATTGACAGCTAATTAAGCTACTGAACCCACTCTGAGCTCACAGCAGAATGTATATCAGAATTTAAAATATATGATTTCTGCATCAGTCACGAGTCGCTACCATCATTGGTAACAGGCGTTTCTGTGTGAGGGTCACTTTCCTCACAGCTCTACACACTGTTGCCTTTCCAGAGTGCTCTGCATCGTCAATGTTGTACAAAAAACTACCGTTTGCAAAAAAAAAACAAAAAACGTAGCGCTATGTGTAAAATTTGCTGTGATGTTAGCGCACGTCCGTGGTGTGTGAGGTTGGTGATGTATGGCCAGAGAATGTTATCGAGATAAATTATACCGTTTGATGAAAAGCGGTATTGTTCGAACAGATACTCCTCTGGAAATGACAGGACATCTAATCTGGGTCGGAAGATTCTCTCGCGGCGAAAAGCATTTCTAATCAGTTGGACTTCGATATCAATTGGATTGGGAATGAATGGGAAATCAATGTCTAACAGCTTTCTTCATGTGGGAAGAGACCGGTAGAAACTCAGGGATTTTTATAGTAAACCTGCCAGTGAGCAGGTTATGTTCACAGAATCTGTTACCATGGTGATTGACTCAGAGTTTCAGTTACCTCTCTTTCTGGAACGGAAAACTCAGAGTTTCCCTCATCTCAGGCTTAACTTACTCTGAGTTTTTACATAACCCACTTTCTGGAATACCCCCCAGGTCTTCAGTGGAGGCACACCTGGTTCTCATCATCAGCAATCAACCTCTCCATAAAATCCTGGTCATCCCTCCACCTCGTCGCCAGATAATTCCAGTTTGCTTGGATGTCTCGCCATGCTTCTTGGTCTCTGTCTTTTGCACGTAAGCTGCCACCCTCTTCGTTCTTCACCAGCCTCCCCTGTGGACCGCCGACTCCCGTCTCCTCCCCTAAGGGTTTAGAAGAGCTGGATCTTTTGTTACTCCCTAGCCAGCTGAATTTTATGTTTGTTCATTAAAGACTCTTGAACTGTTTGCCTGTGTCCAGCTCCGCTACTGTTGGTCCAAAGTACCAAAACATGACAAAATGTTTATGAACCCTCTGATTCTAAAATTCTAACATGTAATTGTATTACTGTCAATAATGCACAGAATACTTTGGTCCCTCTGGATTAATTACAGTGCAACAGCTTTTAATACAAAAATCTTAGAAAGTTTTAACTAACTAGACTCTGGATAGTACAAAGGCATGTTGTGCAGTTTGGGCCTCTTGGCTGAAAACTTATATAGGGCAACAATTTTTTAAGGTGTTATTTTCACAGATGGAAAACACTTAAAAACAGAGAGGAAACACCTTCAATAATGCCTCAAGTCATCCCCTTTTCAGATGAATTTCTACACATGTACCATCAAGTAATTTTTGAGAGTCTGCGACTTGGGCAACAGGTTACATGTACCATCATGCAGGCCAAGTCAAAAGTGTTGCTCAGTCCTTTGGTATAACTGAGGTGCAGTGCATAGATCAGTCTAAACATTACCAGGAAGGCATCAGCAAGTCTGCCACCCATACCACAAAGCACCGGCCCCTTCTGAACCTTCCTGCGGGTGGTGGGCCTACGGGAAGGCGGGCCCACGTCGCTGGCCCACGGGACCCGGCCACCAGGCGCTCGCCTGCGAGCCCCAACCCCAGGCCTGGCTCCAGGGTGGGGTCCCGGTAACGCCGATCCGGGCGACGTACACGTCCTTGATTTCTTGTCCTTCATAGGGGCTTTTGAACCGCTTTTAGTCTGACCCGTCACCTAGAACCTGTTTGCCTTGGGAGACCCTACCAGGGGCATCAAGCCCCGGACAACATAGCCTCTAGGATCATTCGGGTACTCAAACTCCTCCACCACGATAAGGTGGCGGTTCAAGGAGTCAAATGGCCACATCTTTTTCAAATATTTTCAGTTTTCTATGTGTTAAACATCTTTGGAAAGCTTAGAAACTACATTTTCAGAATCTGCAAATAACTCAAAATGCCCCACGGGAGACTTGTTGCTGGTTTTCTCGTGGCTGGTCACCATTATCTCTTAACCTGTTCATCGTGGACTTACACGAAATTCCAGCCAAAGTATCTGCTTTCTTCCCAGTTTTGGATGCCGTCTGTCTGAATAAGGTCATCAGCCGAGGAAGATGGCGGTCAAGTCTGGCGTAGAATGTCTTGGGCAGGTTCTGGTTAGTAATGCTTTGGAACTCTGCATACATCTGCATTTAAAAACAGAGCATAAAGACAATACAACAATATTAGTCTGTTCAGAATTAACCAAACTAAGTTAAACTATGTTCTCCAAAATGAATGAAGGGATATTAGGTCATTAAACCTTTGTGTTTAATGTTTGCACTCGTTAATATAGAAAGAGGCACCGCCCTTCATCAGACAAGAAGGATTTTATTTATTCTTTGCTTTTAATGGTTATTTATTAATAATTAATGCATTGATAGTAGATCAGCCTCATTATCTTAAGCATAAGGTCTCAATACAGTAATCATCTATTTCCAGCTCAAAAGGACACTGTCTGACAATGACTTAAGTGAAAATTATTAATACAATAATGAGAATGGATATGAATAAGGAACGATATGATGAATAATATGATGTAATATAAACAACTGGATGAAGCTATAGCAGGATAATCAAATAAATTATTTTGGTGATAGTGAGAAGTAGTTTTGAAGAGAGTGAGGACGTGAACTGCAGCATGGAGGATGCCTACTTCTGTGCCAGCGGTGCTCAAATGACAAACTGACCTGAACTTAACCAAATGGACCCCAGCTGTCGCTCTGATCTGCACTGCAGTCTAGCAAGAAGAACCAGTCAGTCTACGGTGTTGAGAGCCAATATTGGACAGAGATGTTTCAGCGGTTGGTCCTTTGGCATGGGTAACAGAAGAGGAGCAGCGCCTTCGGTGGCTATTTGACTCAGACAGATGGGTTGAGGCTGGCTGCTGGACTTTGGTCCAAAGAGGTTGATGATCGTATGGCAAAACTTCTCAGTTAATAATAAAGTTGAAAATACTTCCAATGGCAGGTCAAAAATTCCTACAAAATTATCATTACATGATTGCCTTAATGATTAAAGAAGAGTTCGGCTTTAACTTTGAAAAAATTATGCAATTTAGCGTGGCGATCAAAAATTGAACAAGAAGACTGGAAGAAAAACTAAATGGAATGAAGACAAATTGAATTCAAAAACTAAAGAAAACTGAGGCAGATTGCATTTGGTGAATTAAGCACTACTAATTACAATTGTCTAATGTCACATATCTAAAACCTAACCGCTACTAGTCTCTAGATGGTAGTATGGTTCCATGGTAGAAAAACTGGACAAAGACGCTTATGACTTAAGATCATAGTTTTGTCATTTTACAAGCTAGAAACACAGGAAAAACATTGATACCATTCAAATTATGAGTTTAGTGCTGTGGGAACATCCAAAGTTGAATCAAACATATCGTTTGCATTATCCTGATGTGGCAGAAAAGAAAGCACACAGACACACAAAACAGTTTGCTCTAGGAATGTCTGATTTACTACTTGTTGGTGTTATCCAGTTCTTGAGAGCTGTTAATCGTCAATCCTGATGGTTTTCATGCCTTCATCTGGTGTGGAGCTGGAGGAAAGGATTAGCATCTCCATGAAAACAGTATAAGTGATAGGTAGCCCTTTGTAGTTGAAATGTCTTTCCTCCCCAACTCTCCTGAAGGAATGCAGGAGGGAAAGGTTATGTGCAGGTCTCTTGTTCTCCTGCAAGCAAATAACACAACTTTGAGCTGAAAAGACGGACAGACAGACAGACAGAGAGACAGACAGAGAGACAGACAGATAGATGGACAAACAGATGCACATTAGTTTTTTTTTGGGGGGGGGGGGGATATCCACACTCTTTTCCATCTCTCGTTTCCAAACTGGTCTAATTACTTTGTTGGGCCAAATAGGATGGACCACACAATAATGACGGCACCAGAAATGGACAACGAGAACACCAGAACTTAAGTAAACAAGGAGAAGATCCTCCGAAAGTCTGCATGCAGATGGGAAAAAGTGACCATGTTGAGGGGGTTATGAATCCACCAGGGGAAATCAAGGCGTGGTCAGAAAGGCCAACAGCAACCTTGTACTGCTCCAGCGGGTGAGACAAAAGGGAACAAAATACAGGAAGAAGGCCCCCTGGCGGAGGCGGAGCCCCTGCATGAGTGCCAAGACCTAGTCCCCACCACCTCACACAGAACAGAGCCACAAGCAGAGACCAAGAAGCCATCTAGAAAAAGCAAGATCAAATGGCCAAAATCAAACAAAGCAAAGGCATGGTACACATTGGACGCAGACCTGATCCAGATACTGGAGAAATCGTTGGATGGAGGTATTGAAGCCAAGATTTACCTGTTTGGGGATACAATACCTGTTAGGACAGACTTGGCGAAATTATCCCCAAACAGAGGACCGCCTCGAGAGAAAAGGGAAGGAGAGACACAGCCAGTGAGAGAAGGTCGGAAAGCCCTGTGGGAGGAGGTCCAGCAAAGGCTAGCCAGGCTTCGCAGAGCTGAAGGCATCAGCAAGCGTTGCAAATGGAAGCAAAAAGATCGAACCAGCTTCTTCAAAGATCCCTTCAAGCGTGCCAGACAGCCGCTGGAGGAGAAGAAGAGCAGGAAGCTTAAAGCCACCAGGGAGCAGATGGAACAGCATGCCAAAAGATTGTAGAGTGACCAGTTAAGAACATCCCCTTAGGAACACCAGGGTATGTCCCTCAGCCTACATCACCAACAGCTGAATTCAACACCATGCCCTCCAAGTTCAGTGAAGTCCTTTGCCACTGGGGGAGAGGAAATTCCCTCTTCTGTCTGAGCAACCCATCAAAAGCCTGGGGAGGCAGTATACCACCGAACTGTCTGACAAACAGATACAGAGAACTGTCATGAAGAAGCTAACAGACGGCCTGGCAAGGATCAAGCAAAGCCAACTAGTACAAGGTCTGGTGCTACCAGTTCTCCTCTACAGGAGGATAATGTGGCTGCTGAAAATGAGCGAGTTCTCCTCATCCACCGCAAGAAAGATGGAGAGAAAAGCCAACTCATTCATCCGAAAGTGGTTTGGGTTGCCACAGTGTCTCTCTGAAATAGGCCTCTTTGGGAAGAACACACTGCAACTGCCACTGCAATCCATCAGGCAGGGCTATAGGCAAGAGAAGACCAGGCCGATTCTCGAGCTAAGAGAGTCCACTGATCAGTCAGTAAGGAACGCAAACTTCAAGGTTCTTCCGGGCCGAAAGTGGAATGCTCAAACCGAAGTTGAGCGTGCTGTCGGTAGGCTGCAACATCAAAAGATTGTTGGAAGAGTCCAGGTAGGAAGACCAGGACTAAGATGGGGCGAAGTGCCTCGCTTCTGGTCCAAAGCCAGAGGAAGGAGATGGTGGTGGTGGAGGTGGCAAGGATGGAGGAAGAGCGCTACAAAATCAAGGCTGTGTTTCAGGGCCATCAAGGGAGCTGAACAACTTGGGAGGGAGTTGTCAACCAGAACATCAGTTGGTCAGACCTGTGGAAGATTCCACTTACAAGACTTAGCTTCATCATTAGCGCAACCTATGACACACTTCCCTGAAATGCTGTTACCTCTGCAATGCCACAATGCAAGCCTCCAGCACATTCTGTCAGGCTGTAAGATTGCGCTCTGTCAGGGTCGCTACAGATGGCGCCATGACCAGGTCCTGAGAAAGCTATCTGAGGTGCTGGAGAGGTGTCAACAAGAAAACAAAAAGTCACCACCGACAGAAAGCCACATCAACTTTGTCATGGAAGGTGGGGAAAAAAGATACACCAGGCCAAGAGAAACACCTAGACTCTTTGCTCCTGACCAGGAGTGGGACATGAGGGTTGACCTCGACATGCAGCTTCGGTTGCCCACAGAGATCACCACCACATCTCACCATCCTGACATTCCTGTTTGGTCCATCAACACAAGGTCGGCGTACCTCATCGAACTGCCGATTCCCCATGAGGAAGGGATTGAGGCTGCCTTAGAGCACAAGAAGGCCAAATGCGCCAAGCTGGCTTCTGAGTGTCAGGAGGCTGGCTGGAAGACCACCATCTACCCTGTTGAGGTGGGATGCCAAGGCTTTGTGGGGCTGTCAACCATGCACCTCTTGAGGGATGCAGGAGTGACTGGAGGGAAGCTGAAGAAAGCGGTGTAAGACCTGGCAGAGGAGGCAGAAAAATGCAGCTTTTGGCTCTAGCTGAGGAGGAAGGTGCTGGGGAAAGAACAACTAACCCCAACAACAGTCGCAGGGAGTGACAGTGAGACATCCCAGACTTGTCTGTGTGGCTGACAGCTCATCAGGCCGAAGATGTTGTACATACCAGGAGTCATAATCCCACAAATAAATGAAACAATGCTTTAACACTGCATGATGGCGCCGCGTGAGGGGCAACTTGTTTCGGCCGATCGTGCGTACAAATGAATGTACAACTGGTGAGACTAGGGATTTGCTTTTTTCTACTTTGTGGATTACTTTCCTCAACCTTAGGAGATCCACTGAACTTCGGGTCCACTGTTTACACTTGGGAACAGCTGATCGCACTGAGCAACACGAGCGTACTCCCAGTGGAAAGACCGGAGATCCCCAAGGAAATAAGGAGAAGAAGAAGGGGATGCAGAGCTAGGGCAAAGTGTCGAGACAAGAAAAGACGGTACAAACCATCAACACCGTCTGTTATCATGAGATCTCTTCCAAATAAGATGGAAGAACTAACGGCACTAACCCGACTGCAGAGGGAGTACCGCAAGTGTAGCCTCATCTGTTGGACTGAAAGCTGGCTAACTGACATTATGCCGGACTCGCACGTTATACTGGACAATTTCCAACTGCTGAGAGTGGACAGGAAAGTGAAGGAGAGTGGCAAGAGGAAAGGTGGGGGCATAGTGATGTTTGTAAACAACAGATGGTGTAACCCAGGGCACAAAGGTGTAAAAGAGCAGTGCTGCACCAGGGACATTGAGTTGTTAGCCATTAGCATTCGGCTATACCACCTCCCAAGGGAGTTCTCACATGTTATCGCGATAACAGTGTACATCCCCGGCTGATGCTGCAACAGCTGCAACATGCTTCCCTGTCCACCACTCTCCCCACTTTCACACAGTATATAAAGTGCCCCACCAGAGACAATAGAACACTTAATATATGATAAGGATGCTTACAGCTCATCACCTCTCCCCCCGCTGGGCTGGTCCGACCACAATCTGGTTTATCTGCTCCCTGCATACACACTTTTGGTGAGCAAGCAACCACCAACCATCAGGCAGGTGAAAAGATGGTCACAGAGTCCAGCATGGCACTGAGGGACTGTTTTGACACCAATGACTGGGGCGTGTTGTGCAGTCCACACGGAGAGGACATTGACAGTTTAACAACTTGCATTACGGACTACATTAACTTCTGTGTGGAAAACATTGTGCCTATGAAGAAGGTGCGGTGCTTCCCAATCAACAAACCCTGGGTGTCCCCTGAAGTGAATGGGAAGAAGAGGGCAACTTCTCCACACCCCCTCCCTCCCCCTCACAGCACCACTGACAACAACAGCATCCTCTTCACACCGTTTAACCCCCCTCCACTCCACTTCACAGACTACACTCACCTCCCCCCATGTGACTCTACAGGAGCCACCCCCCCTCCCCCAGGCCTCTCCATAACAGCTGACCAGGTGAAGAAGCAGCTCAGGAGGATAAAGGCGAGGAAAGCTACAGGCCCAGATGGCATCAGCTCCAGACTGCTCAGGGACTGCGCAGATCAGCTCTGCAGGGTCCTGCTTCACATCTTCAACATGAACCTCAGTCTGGAAAGAGTTCCTACCCTTTGGAAGACTTCCTGTGTGGTTCCTGTCTCAAAGACCACACACCCCAGGGAGCCCAACCACTTCAGGCCAGTAGCGTTAACCTGCCACATCATGAAGACCTTGGAGAGGATTATACTTAATCACCTCCATCACCTAGTGGGCAGCGAGCTGGACCCCCTACAGTTTGCAAATCGTCAAAACATCGGCGTGGAGGACGCAGTCATCTTCCTGCTCCATCGATCTCTTTCCCATCTGGAGCATACTGGAAGCATGGTGAGGGTTCTGTTCTTCTCCAGTGCTTTCAACATGATCCAATCATCACTGCTCAGGGGGAAGTTGGAAGGAGCCGGCATAGACTGTCACCTGGCTGCATGGACCATTGACTACCTCACCAAAAGACCACAGTATGTGGGGCTTCACAACTGCCTGTCTGATGTGGTAGTTTGCAGCACGGGGGCTCCACAGGGGACAGTGCTCTCCCCTTTCCTCTTCACCCTCTACACATCGGACCTCAGACACAACACCAACAGCTGCCACATCCAGAAGTTCTCTGATGATACAGCCATCATGGGATGTGTATTAGAGGGGAATGAATTGGAATACAGGGAGGTTGTCACCAGCTTCGTCAACTGGTGTGGACTGAACCATCTGCATATCAACACCAGCAAGATGAAGGAGATGGTAATTGATTTCCGAAGGAATGTACCCCAGACTACACCAGTGAACATCCAGGGCTCGGACATTGAGATTGTGGGGGATTACAAATACTTGGGTGTTCACCTCAACAACAAATTGGACCGGACAAATAACACAGATGCCCTGTACAGGAGGGGCCAAAGTCTGCACCTGCTCAGAAGACTGAGGTCCTTTGGAGTTTGTAGGACATTGTTAAAAACATTTTACGACTCTGTGGTGGCATCTGCAGTTTTCCATGCAGTGGTCTGCTGGGGCTGTGGGAGCTCTGAGAGGGGCAGGAAAAGACTTAACAAGCTGTTCAGGAGAGCTGGCTCTGTCTTGGACTGCCCTCTGGACACCATTGAGGAAGTGGGTGAGAAGAGGATGTTAGCCAAGCTGACATCGATCATGGAGAACCCATCCCACCCCCTGCATGAGACGGTGGGGGGCTTACGCAGCTCCTTCAGTAGCAGACTGCTGCATCCAGTCTGTAAGAAACAACGCTACCTCAGGTCCTAATCTCTACATCATATACCTGTTTCTGATTTTGCACTACTTTCCAAGTCTAATATATGCTCTATTGTTAATATCTGCTCACATTTATCCATTTCACCCGGTGCAATCTCTAAATTTCTTCTCTCAGGATACTCTGGATATTTCTCTCAGCTGTGCAATCACAATTTTTATTATCCATATCGGCAACCGTATACTGTGTACTTATAAACTTTATATATTGTGCATTTATATAGACCCAGTATTCCCAAGTGCAATGCTATTTTATTCAGGTGCAATATTATTCCCAGTACTTTTTTATGGCAGCAGATTTCTTTTGGCATTTACTATTTTTAATAACCTGTACAAATGTATATAGACATAGGTGCTCTTTTCTACCCTGTATTTTTGTGAACTTTTATATCTTTATTTATTTATTTTTGACCTCTTATGCCACTGTGCCTGCTTTTTGTCACCTGCTTGCACCTGGTTCTGGGGAACCTCATTGATAATGTCACCATGAATGTCTGGGCAAGATTTGCTTGGTGTGCTCTACTTTTATGGAACTGGATGAAGAGTACACATTTGTGCTATAGTTACAATCCTTGTATGGACATGCCACTCTTTCATGATTTTTAAGTGCTTTCTGAGATGAGAGAAAAGAACCATTTCAGAAAAAGGTTGCTGAACTGTGCGTAACAGACATTTAAATAATACAGACTCCTGTTCTGCACTTCTAAGTTGTGTGGTATGATATCTTCAAAAATAACTCTGAATCAAGGACTATATACTCTAGATAATTATGAATGAAAGATTAGGTAATGATTTGTTCATATATGTCTGTATATCAACATACTGACCATTTTCTTCATGAGTAATTACTGATTAACTATGAACTGAGCAGCACAAAACTATTAATGACTCATTAATTACTCATTACTTAAATATAACTCTTTTTGAGCATCCCCAAGTGAAGTGATACTTCATCATACATCATCATCACACAGAGTTACTAAGTAGTCCTCATTACTTTGTGGTTACTTACCATTACTTATTGTTTTATCCTTTTACTTATCATCCTACAAAACTAAGAAATAGCTACTGGCCAATTGAAAATTAGGGCAGCTTTGGCTCAGGAGTCAGAGTGGTCATACACTTATTAGTTATTTTTAATTTAATAAAATGTTCTACATGAAGTGCTGATGACTCTGATGAAAGGTTCAATTCCAGGCTTGGCAGTCTACGTGTCAAAGTATCCTTGGGCAAGATACTGAACCCCTGGCCTAGCTGCCGACTGCGTAAGTGGGTGAATGTAGATTTGTGCTGTAAGTGCTTTGATTTAGTGTTGGACTAGAAAAGCACTATATAAAAAACTGTCCATATACCAAACCAGAAACATCCTAAGATTTTTTTTTTAATCATCATATTCACACATGTTCATTAACCCTGTGGAGTCCCTTGACGCGCCGGCACGTCAAAATCACATTTAACACGACGGAGCCGCAAGACGCAGCCTTGCAGAGTCAACATACTTTTTCCTGCATATTTTCGTCGCAGAAACAGAAAAACGGAGCTGTAATGAAAGTTTATGGGAGTGTAACGAAAGTGAAAGTGAAAGGGAAAGTTGTGGGGAGTTAAGGCGGCGATAGAGAAGGAGTGAGAAATAGTGATAGAGCGATAGATAGTTTTGAGAATTGAGTGATTTGTGACATTTAGCGTGTTTTGAGTGTTTCGTTAGTGTGTAGTTGTATAGTGTAACATGTAGTATCGTGTGTTTAGTGTGTAGTGCCGTCGTTTTTCCGTTATGTGTGAGAAAACAGTGACGATGAGGCGATGGATGAACGTGGAAAAGTAGTCAATAACGGCCAACTATACCCTGGACTGCAAAGGGTTAATATATTAATATTCACATCCACCTGTCCTATACTATACAGCAGACCAAATAAATTAGACCTCAGCCAAGTCTTGTGAAATGAAACAACCACCTGTCTTTGCCATCTGAGAGCTGGACACACACCTCTTAATAAGATTTTGTAACAAAGGAACTCTTTGCCAAGGAGGTGACCTGCTGCAGAGGTTAATTAGCATGAGTGGCTGCACCTGTGCCTAAAGAACTGTGTAAATAACTGAATTGTTGAAAGGGGAAAGTTATAGTAGGAAGGTAGGCTATGTAGCTGTGAGATATATATAAAATGTACAGCATGAATTAATGCAGCTATAATAAGTTAGTAATATAACTATAATATGTACAATGTGGACAGGGACCAATGCAAAGTATACACAGTAGAATGTATGGTTGTTATATACTGTACAATCAGCAATCCGTACATATTACATGCAGTACCTGCATGTAATATGTACAGTGTAAAGGACAATAAGCCCTGGAGCAGCAGTCATTGCGGTACTAATGCAAAAATAGAAGTCTGAGGTACACTGTAAAAGGTAATACCTATACTTACTTAAATAACATTAGTGTACTTTACTTGTTTTTTACCATCCTGTTGATGCAACTGATGTAATGTGAGTAATGTACTCGTTTTGCCTGAAACAGGTATAAAACTAATTTCACTTAAGTAAACTTGTAACTTTGTGTTCCTGGACATGTGGCTCAGTGGTACACATGCGCAGTACAGCAATACAGTTTCCAGAAACTGTGTCAAGTGGAAACTTTGGAAGAACAGGACCGCACCCGGTCATAAAGCAATGAGCTTGCTGGAGTCAGTTAAGGTTAGGACCTAGACACCGGCGCTCATTCTGCTGCAGCTAGCAGGCAGCAGGCAACACTCTCGGCTTGCAGCGAGACGTCTCCTGGTAGCCCTAAGTTAGTGTAATTTAGCATAGAGTAGCAGAAAAAAAAAACACAAAATCATGAAGTATGTCTTGCCTTTGTTTTTTTTCTTGGTCAAAGTTATATTCCAGCTCGAAAAAATGCTGCTAATGCCTGCTCCTATGACTCTGTGCTAGTTTGAGATCAATCATGAAGGTCCTGGTTGTTTACATAAAGAGCAGGGGGCTTCTAGAGTGGAGGAAGCGCTCTTCGTGCGATATACCATCTCTGGGGTTACTTCTTTCTGGTTCGTCATTGGTGTTTCTATGATGAATTTTGCTGCCCCTGGATTCTCTTAACTCTTGACTGGTCGATGGAGGTGTCGATCATCAAAATCAACCAATGGGTTGCTGAGATATCGACCGGTGTAACTGCACTGTTAGTTTCAGCGCTCCATCTCATTTACACATGAATGGGCAGAGCGCACACAGAGGACAATGCTGAGCAGCCCGAGGTGTTCTTTACTGTTTTTACTTGCATTTCATCATTTTATGAGAGATAAGAACATTAGCAAGCAGAAAAAAAAGGCTGAAAAAGTATTTTCAACAGAGGAGTTTCTCCATATGCTTGGACTAAATAGCGATATGGTGCCCAGGTGTGCCCAAATGAGCACCTGGACATACCTTTGTTAAAACATCGATAAAACTGCTCAGGTTCATTTTTTTAGCATGTACTTTTGCACAGTTACTCATCAGATATTACTTTACTAATTCCTAATTCCTACTATCCCATGATTCAAAGGTGATTTTCACTCTAAATAATGTTTTTTTTTTCAGGCGGAGATAAAAATTTTAATTTTGTCCTCTGTTCCAGATGAATTTACTCTGACACAGTAACATATCTTGATTCTGACTTCTGTAGTAATCTCATAGGTCTGAGCTTCCTTTTGAGACCAAGATTATTCATACAGCGCTTGTAGTTGTGAAGATATACTCTATGTATTTTGGGTAGGTCATTTCGGATAGGAGGGGACAAAATAGGCCTCATATTGAAGTATGTAGTAGTATTTTAGTGTTTGCTTTGCAACGTAGCATGGAATGGGAGTGTTTTGTGAGAACCACATTCCCACATCCCAAAATAGCTGTTCTTAAATCCATGAGTAGATGCAGTGGATGTGTAAGTTTTGCAATGTTGCATGTGAAAAGACAGGACAGCTTCTTAAACATTATAGACTGAAACATGGTGGTTAAACAAGAACATCACCATTACCATGTGTTCATAAGGAGTGCCTCTGCACATTTAAGTCCTTCAACGCACTGAAGGTACGTCTATCAAGAGCACATTCCCAGATTGATGATCATCCTAGTGATGCCACAAAAATTGTGTTCCAATGTCAACTTTCTGACGTCAAAGAGCCATGTGCAAAAAATGTTTTTTGTTCACATTTGTGTACACATATCCGGATGCGTCAAAAAGTCCAGGACTGTAATTTTGAAATCAGTGTCTATACTACATTTAATGCCCATGAAAGCAGAAGTCAGGATGGCAGCCAGATACATAGCCAGTTGCAGTTCAAGCCAGGAATATTAATACATACAGAAACTGTGGTTGAAGTTGTCCAAACTGAAAATGAAATGGACATTCAAGACACAACTGATTTTCAAGAAGAGGATCTCATTACAGATAATACTGATGACTTGGAGACCTGTTGACCTGTCAAAACCTTTGCTTTTTTCTGCTATTCAGGGGATACTCCTGAACCACTATCCTGGTGCAGACACGTCTATAGCAAAAGAAATAGTAAGTGCAATCTCAAAAACCAATCTAATTCTGAAACATATTCAGAAAGGAGGTTGCCTATCCACTTCCTGCAAAAGAGCCTTTTACGTGGTAAAATTTAAAATTGTGGAACCTGTTGAGATTGCCTTGGGTCTTTACATTGATGACTTTGAGGTTACAAACCCTCTGGGGACCTCTAAAAAGAAACACAAAATCTGTGCAGTATATTGGGTACTTGCGAATCTTGCACCCAAATTTCGCTCTTCTCTCAACTCAATTCAGAAGCCCTTCTTTGTAAGGCAAACACTGTCAAAGCATATGGATACTCTGAAGTCCTTCGTCCACTCCTTCAGGATCTAGTGCTTCTTGACAAGTATTGTGTTCATGTGCAGCAATTGGTACCATTTTGTACATTGCAGCAGATAATTTGGCTGCTCACTCATTGGCTGGATTCCAAGAAAGTTTTGCCTCTGATAAGATTTGCCAGGTTTGCATGGCTACAAGGGATGAAATACAAAATAACAAAGTTAGGTCTGGTCACTTAAACATGAGAACAAAACAAAACCATGATCGGCTGGTTTGTCCAGCAGCATGCCCAGATGGCAAAGCAATATGATGTGAAAAGGAGCTGTCCTCGAAGTGATCATTCAGAGCACATACATGTTCTTGATGGTTTTCCCTCTGATATCCTCCATGATTTGCTTAAAGGTATTATTCCCTCTGAGTTATGTCTTTGCATTCAAGACTTGATAAAAAAAAAAAAAGTTCTTCACACTCGAGATGCTAAATAGTGCCATAAAAGAATTTCCCTACACACATTCAGAGAAAACAAACCAGCCTCAGACGATCTCTACCACATTTCATTCCAAAGGGACCATCAGTGGTAATGCTCATGAAAACTGGAGCCTGATCAGACTACTTCCCCTGTTGAGTGGCCATTATGTCCCAGAGGGAGATGAAGCATGGGGAGTTGTACTGTGCTTGAAAGATGTGGTTGAGTTGACCATATCTACAAGATTTACTGAGGAGTTACTCTACTATCTGGAGTTCAAGTTGTTGGGGCATAGGACTTTACTTCAAAAGGCATTCCCTCACTACAGACTCCATCCAAAACACCACTACTTGGAGCATTATCCCCATCTGATTAAAGTATTTGGACCACTTGTAGATGTTTGGACGATGAGGTTTGAGGGAAAGCACAAATTCTTCAAAAGAGTAATTCGTGAAGCCCACAATTTGAAAAATGTTCCTCTGACTTTGGCTGATAGCCATCAGAAGATGATGGCTTACAATTTGGATTCTGCTTCAGTTTTTAAACCAGCATTGGAATTGGACAAAGTGAAGAGTGTAGTGATCGCTTCCTTTCCTGATAGTGTGCAGCAGCATTTGTTGGCAAGATATGGACCTCAAGACACAGTCCTTGCAGCAACATCTGTCAACATACATGGTATTAAGTGTGCAACTGACATGGTAGTGTCTGTCGGTTCATGTGCAGGCCTTCCAGAATTTAGGCAGATTCGGCAGGTTTTGGTTGTGAATACCAATGTACTGTTCATTTGTAGACAGATGTCTGCATGGTATGATGAACACCTGAGAGCTTATGAAGTGTGCAAAAGTAGCTCAAACCTGCTTATAACCAAGCTGAAAGACTTCAATGGTATATTTCCCCTCTCTGTCTATAGAGTGAAAGGCCAGCTGTTAGTTACCCTGAAGCGTTACATTTTGTGCTAATGTCATGTTTCATTATTTCAGAACCATGGACCAGTCCTGGCCAGTGAGGGTAGTGGTTGGTGATAATGACATTCGAAAGTTAGCTTTCCAGGGAAGACCTAATAATTTGGAAGAACTAATGAGAGAGTTGTAAAAACAACTCTGGAGTACAAATTCATGCTTCACTATGAAGACCCAGAGTTCAACAATGCTTGTTGCAACCTCACAGATATAATTGCATTGCCAGATAGACCAGCAACTGAAGATTGTCTCTCTGAAAACTGTAATTTTAACATTGTCTTCAGCCAATACATCATCTTCAGCCAGCCGATTGTCTTCAGCACGTTTGTCTGACACAGAAACACTGTATGTCACTGAGGCCTTCTACATTTGAGGTGCCATATTTCGCTGTGAGAGGGAAACCTGATTTATATGAGAGATGACACATGCATCACAGTTTCATGAGACATGAAGCAGGACATTCTGCAGAAGCTAGTTGAGGAGATGTACAAGTTCTTCGCTTACCCACAAGATGAACACTTCACAATTGTTGCTCAGGCACTGATTGCAAAGCATCCTTGCCTTGCCAAACCAGGATCAACCATGGGTTGCTATGGCTGGAAGATGCAGATGTGGAATGGCAGATGTGTCAGTCAACAGTAATAAGAGAACACCGCAGTCACCTGGAAAAAACCTGAAGAGGGCCAGGAGAAGTGAGACAAACTTCCTACCAAATTTTTCACAGGGCCAGGATGCATCAACACTTGAAAGCTCTAGATAGCTCTGTGAATCAGCTGATGAGCCAGACCTTCTCATTAAGACGCAAAGAAATTGTGGAAGAGCAGCCTTCTGTGAAACGGATGTTGGAACGCTGGAACAAGTATATTAAATAAATACAAATTCAGGGTGTAAGTTAATACCAAAGTAAATAAAATAAGTATACAAATTGCATAAACATAAAAACACAAACATTTTGCATGAGGAGAAACTGTCTTTCCCATGCAGAGTTTGTGTCTACCAAAATGTTACGGTCATCTTAACTTGGTACAAAATGTTTGTGTGTTTGTGTTGCGTTGTGTTTTGTTCTTGAAGGTCCTTGCAGAATTCACAAGAGTGGCAAGTAAGGATCTTGAGCAAGACTTCTTCAAGTCCTTGGACCGCCATACCCCACGTTTCTTTGAGATCTTCAGATCTAAATGGGGAATTGTTGGCACACAAAGACACTTGCAGAGATCCTTTCCCAGGTTGAAACAAGGGTAAGCATTTCCTCTCAATGTTGTGTAAGTGCATGGAATAAAGTCGAATGGAAGTCCAGTCCCCCAGCTCTAGTCCAGTCAAAGTTTGAAAATACAGGAAAAATATATTTTTGATAATTTTTTAATTCTTTTCTGCTGGGCTAAATTAGTGTAATGGACATGTAAATGAAAAATGACTAATTTAACATATTTGCAGACAAACCGACAGAGAAACAGAGACAGACAGACAGACACATGATAGATAGAGAAAGACAGAGACATGACAGACAGACAGACAGACAGACACATGACAGACAGACTTGATTACGAGAATAAAAGAGATTAAAATGATAGTTAAGCATAGATATGTTTTTTAATTACTTTCAGATGGTTAAATATGCACCAGGTCATTGTTGCTGTTCCTTACAGTTGAAAATGACAGGAAGGTTAAATCACTTATTTTGGAAAAATGTGATTCAGTTTCTGCAGAAAATGCTTTTCCTAATTTAACTGTTCTGCTCTGTGAAGCGAAATTTTTCACCTGTTTTAAAACCCTCTTTATATCTGCAGGATTCTGAAGCCATTGCAGATTTCACAGAAGTTCCTGTTGGAGTATTGACTGTTATACCTTAAGAGAGTCAGCAGCCAGGTCCAAATGCCAATGTCAAATAACACATTAAAAAGATCTCAAACACCATTAGAATGCATTTAAAAATCATTTTACCACAGGTTAGCACATTAGCACAACAACCTGATATCAAAAGTCAAACCTGTATGCACCAACAAGTTCATAGGACCTCATCTTAACATTAGCAACAATGCTAATAGTGGCTAATGCTAAGCTAACATTAGCATGTAAAATAACACATTGAAAAGGTCTCAAACACCATTACAATGCACTTAAGAATCATTTTACTGTAGGTTAGCATGTTAGCATTAGATGCTAATCATTAGCATATTAGCACAACAAGCTGATATCAAAAGTCAAACCTGTATACACCAACAAGTTGCCGCTGTTAGCATTGTGGCTAATGCTAACAGGCCAACATCATTCATTACATTGCTAATATTTCAAACTCACCAGTTCAGTAGAATCACAAGGCACACATAAGATTACAGTCCCCAGCGCAATTACACACACACAGACACAGGTGCACGCGCGCATGCTCTTAGCTCAACAAACGCACACGCATTCAGATGGAGAAAAAATGCTCTCACATTTAGGCTAATACTGAGAGAACGGTAGCTCCTATCAGAAAAAAACACAGACCGTCATCACTGTAAGGACTTCCTGAATGATTCAGTGTGATTTCGATGTATCTACAGTCAATATTTTGGAGACACTTGCGAGTTTAAAACAGGGGTCCGTTCTGCTTCTCTCAGAAAATCTTTGTATTGGAGTCAATGAGGAGCAGAGACAGACATGGCCGCACTTAGAGACTGCTAATTCAAATTCTGTAAGTCTCTCTGATTTTTTGAGCACATCGTGAGAGACAGAACAAATTTGTCTACAAATGTGGAAAAAATCATGCGTGTAGAGTGTAAATTGTTGCTGTGAGGAGTGTGAAAAGAGAAAAAATCTGGAGTTTTTTCGGCTCTCTCCAACTTTAACCGATGACATCACCCACTCTGACACGAACATTCCGGGCAATACACACCCATTGTAATCTCAAAATTTCTCCAAAAACGATCATGGTCATTGAACAGTGATTGATCAAAAACTATATGACCTATCAAAATGTGGAATGATACACCAATACACAAGACTTGTGTCTACAGTTTAAAGTTTAAATGGAGTCTCAAGGTGAAAGTATGCCAGAGCAGTAGGCGCTACAAAAAGTCCAATGATTTGTCAGTTTTTTGACGTCCTCCCATTCATTCCGTTCCATTCCGTTTTCTCCTGCTTCATCCGGGGCCGGGTCGCGGGGGGAGCAGCCTGAGCAGGGACGCCCAAACTTCCCTCTCCCTGGACACTTCCCCCAGCTCTTCTGGGGGGATCCCGAGGCGTTCCCAGGCCAGCCGAGTGACATAGTCGCTCCAGCGTGTTCTGGGTCTTCCTCGGGGCCTCCTCCCGGTGGGACATGCCTGGAACACCTCTCTTGGGAGGCATCCAGGGGGCATCCGATATAGATGCCCGAGCCACCTCAGCTGACTCTCGATGTGGAGGAGCAGCGACTCTACTCTGAGCTCCTCCCGGGTGACAGAGCGCCCTGCCACCCTGTGGAGGAAATTCATTTCAGCCGCTTGTATCCGGGACCTTGTTCTTTCGGTCATGACCCAAAGTTCATGACCATAGGTGAGGGTAGGAACATAGATTGACCGGTAAATCAAGAGCTTTGCCTTTCGGCTCAGCTTCTTCACCACGACAGACCGGTACAGCGACCACATTACTGCTGCCGCTGCACCGATCCACCTGTCAATCTCACGTTCCATCCTTCCCTCACTCGTGAACAGGATCCCAAGATACTTAAACTCCTCCACTTGAGGCAGGAATTCTCCCCCGACCTGGAGGGAGCAGGCCACCTTTTTCCGGTCGAGAACCATGGCCTCGGACTTGGAGGTGCTGACTCTTATCCCAGCTGCTTCACACTCGGCTTCCTTATGGGAAATTTATTGCCCTGTTGCTCAGCGCGATTACACCATGGCCCTAATAAGAAAAAACACGCAGCATAACAATAGGGGCTCGGCGCGATTGTACCATGGCCCTAATATCAAGTTGAAGAAGTTGAAGAAGAAGAAGAAACGCGCAGAATAACTAGAATGTTCAGTGCTCAGCACTGTATCACTAATAAGAAGTTGAAGTTGAAGAAGAAGAAGAAACGCGCAGAATAACAGGAGTGTTCAGTGCTCAGCACTGTATCACTAATAAGAAGAAGTTGAAGAAGAAGAAGAAACGCGCAGAATAACAAGTGTTCAGTGCTCAGCACTGCATCACTAATAAGAAGTTGAAGAAGAAGAAAAAGAAACGCACAGGATAACAAGAATGTTCAGTGTTCAGCACTGTATCACTAATAATAAGAAGAAGAAGTTGAAGAAGAGGAAGAAGAAACACGCAGAATAACAAGAGTGTTCAGTGCTCAGCACTGTATTACTAATAAGAAGTTGAAGTTAAAGAAGAAGAAACATGCAGAATAACACGAGTGTTCAGTGCTCAGCACTGTATCACTAATAAGTTGAAGAAGTTGAAGAAGAAGAAGAAACATGCAGAATAGCAAGAGTGTTCAGTGTTCAGCACTGTATCACTAATAAGAAGTTGAAGAAGAAGAAGAAACACGCAGAATAACAAGAGTGTTCAGCACTCAGCACTGTATCACTAATAAGAAAAAACACGCAGTATAACAATAGTGCTCCGTGCGATTGCCCCATGGCCCTAACTACCGAGGAGCCTAAAACCCCTATTCCAAGGATTTGGCAATGCACTGGATGAAGTAAGGGCAGAGCTTTCAAATGCAGAAATTATTGTCATTGATGAAGTGTTTATGATATCCAAACACCTTTTTGCCTATGTGGATGTAAGACTTCAAAGGAAATCAGAAGCGTTTTGGAGGAATGTCAGTTCTTGCTGTTGGAGATTTCTACCAGCTTCCACCAGTAGGCCAAGCTAAACCTCCTTTTTGTGTACAAGTCGTGCCACATCGACCTCTGGCAAAACCGTTTTCAGATGATCACACTGACAGAGATCATGCGACAGAAAGACGATTTTGCCTTTGCTGAAATACTTCACAGGATCCGAGTGAAACAGAAGGCAGACATGTTATCTGAGGCAGACAGAACTTTGCTTTCACAGGCCATCACTGACCCAGCACTTTGCCCAGGTGATGTACTGCACATTTTTGCAACTAATAAGCAGGTGCATGAACACAACACAGCAACATTAGCTCTGCTTCATTCTGATATCACAAATATTGATGCAGATGACTAGAAAAAGGACCCACGAACAGGGAGAATGGCGAGACAAGCTAAACCCTATCAAGGAGCAAAAAAGGACCTGCCTGACACACTACAAATAGCAGAGGGTGCACGTGTTATGCTCACCAGGAATATCGATGTCAGTGATGGATTAGCTAATGGCACATTTGGTACAATTGCACAAATAGTGACTTGTACAAAAGATGGTGCTACATGTGTGAATATGCTTGGGCTCATTTTGGATAATGAAAATGCAGGACAGACACACCATAATCCAGCTCTTGGAGGATCTGCTAATATTGTTTACATAGAGAGAGTGGAGGAGAATATGACACAGAAAGGAGTGGTACGCAGACAGTTCCCTTTGAAGTTGGCTTTTGCGTGCACAACACACAAAGTGCAAGGTATGACCACCTCATCTACTGTGGTCTCCCTGAAAAATATTTTTGAGCCTGGACTGGCTTATGTAGCTCTAAGCAGAGTGACTTGAAGTGGAATGCACATCATTGACATGGATGAGAAGAAGATATATGCCAACCCTGAAATCACTGCAGCTCTAAAGAGCATGAGACAAACCAGGTTTGATGACATAATGCCACTTCTGAACAGCATGCAAACATTAAACCGGTCTGACACTCTCACAATTATCCATCACAACACAGAAGGACTTACATCTCATATTAGTGATATTAAGACTCATCATGAGCTGTGTCTAGCAGATGTTTTGTGCCTAACAGAAAGTCACTTGCAAGGCTCTTTTGTAGCTGACTGCATTTGGAAGGCTATAATATGTTCAAACGTAACAGACACCTGTTGTACACAAACTATCCTCAGCTGAATAATAGAAATGGTGGTGGAGTTTATGTGAAAAGCCACATTCAAGCCTATGAAAAGCAGTACATCCAGAATGTAACTTACCTGGAGTTTTTGGTAGTGAAACGTACCGACCACCTGACTACTCTGTAGGATCATTCCTCTCAAACCTAGGCAGCCTGTTGGACTCTTTAGAAATCATGGATCATCACCCAACCATTGTCTGTGAAGACTTTAACGAGGATCTGCTATCCGGCACAGGGAAGCCAATATTTGAGCTTTTCCAATCTAGAAGAAATACACAACTGATTACAGATGCCACCACTGAAAGGCAAACACTTCTGGACCACATTTTCACATCTCACAGCCACAGCACTGTCTCCACTCTGGTGTTTTACAGACCTATTACAGCTATCACAATCCTGTGTTCTGTATTATAACATCCAATGTGTGTTAGAGCTCAGCACATTGGTGTATATTCTAATGAAATATAACATAATTAAGTATGTTGTAACAGACAGTTTAATGTGATATACTTAAAAAATGCCCACCATAAGCTTATATAGTTTACTGTAGCATAATTTAATAAAGTTTGCCATAATAAGTACAGTTTCCTGAAATGTAGTATTGTAGAGCATATCATAATCAAGTCTTGTTTAAACCCTTTCACACTTATAATAGAATGGTCCACCAGTGCCTACACTGGTATTTTTGCTTATTGTAACGTCATTTCTTGAAATATCGTCAAATGCTTCATATCCCTAAAATGTTTACAACCTAAGCTAAAAGACTATGTAAGTGAGGGTTAGCAACTGGCTTAATCCTATCACTATTATATCTCTTTCTGATAAACCTCTCATATGACTTTTTGATCTGCTTGCTCTGCTCCTTTGAACCATCCAAGGCTGGCCCCCCTCAACCAGCTTCTGGCCGCCTGTGGGAGGTTCGTTTCCTATAGCCTAATATTACAATAATAAATTTACAGGCACAACCTTTAACAGTGCACAGTTTAACAGACCACAATTTAACACATCACATTTTAACAGACAAAAGCTCAACAGATCACAGTTTAACAGGGCACAGTTTTATAGATATTTACATTACACAAACAATATTGTAAATACAGCCATTGAAAGGGGACCCTCCCTGCAGCAGGCCGACACTATCTGAGCATGCTGCACCAGCATTTGAGGTTGGGAAGGAAGGGAGGGATGGACTGAGGGTCCCCTTTACACAAAAATCTCTTGGTTTGCCTGCTCTCCTAGGCAGCAAAGCCAAGCAGCTCCCCAGTAACTGAAGCCCCCAGTTACTGTGGGAAGGAGAGACCAGAGTCCAGAGTGCCCGTACTCAGTCTCCTGGACTTCAACTAGTTACAGGTAAGTGATCTTATGTATATGACATGTCAGAAGTGATAATTATCTTGAAGAATCAGTTTTAGAATGCAGAATATCAGCACTTAATGGTTAAATAAGTATTGCACTTTACTGTTTTTTATTGTACTATTGTAAACTAAGTCTAGGTCATAACGATAATGATTTATGATATTTTCTATGCATCCATGTCTTATTTTACAGTTATGAGGTATCCAGCACTGTCCAGACAGACACATCTCTCAGCTCCACAGAGTGCAACTCAAAGTTCTTCTATTATAGACCTACACACCAAACTGAAAGATCTTCGATTGCACATTCTGACTCTCTGGACATGTGGGACTTAAGTTCCTCTCTCCTTCCCCAGTGCTTGTGGATCAGCTCAGCCAGACTGCACCTCACCACAGATTATTCCCTGCACTGAAAGCACTTAAGGACAGATGGAAGGTGCTATTTCCCATTTACCATGACAACAGGGACAAGAATGCCAAACTGAGTCAAGACTGTGATGAACTGTATAGCAACAATACTCCATCAAACTCCATCATGCAATAGCTAAATAAGTCACAGAAAAGTCACATCTTTGGCTTCTCTTTGTTTTTCTCTCACTCATTTTATGTAAAACAAAGCTATATCAACATATAATACAGACTTTATAATCACCTTGGAACTGATGGGATTAGGGCACTGGTTATGACAGCCACAGCAAATTAATCATTATGAGGTACATGAGATATGTGAACGAATAATGCTTTTGTGTGTGTGTGTGTGTGTGTCTGTGTGTGTGTGTGTGTGTGTGTGTCTGTGTGTCTGTGTGTCTGTGTGTGTGTGTGTGTGTGTGTGTCTGTGTGCAGACGTGTGGGTGTGTACAACAACAATTCTGCAGATTGAATTCTGAAGATTACAAAGGCTGAGCCAGGCTGTATCCTGGTTCAGTGTGGGGTACTTCACAACAACAACAACAACAACAACAACAACAACAACAACAACAACAACAACAAAGGCAAGAAAATAAAACAAAAGAAAAGAAAAATAATATGCAGATGCCATGATGTTGCAACCAGCAATAATAGTGATCAGACCAAAGTGTAGCAATGCCAGCTGGCATTCAAAAAGCCAAGAGGTACATTTATCACAAGTCCAAGTGTCATCCCTGGTCAGGAAAAGCTTAGGTGGTAAAATTACCAGGTCTGACACAAGCAAACAACCAAGTGGAATGCAGCCCGGAGAGGCCAGCATTGGTGTCGTCCCAGGGATGGGTCGGACCCCCTGAACAGGGGCCAACCTAACAGGGAGCCACAACCCTTGGCCTGGCTCTCCATCATTCCCTCTGCCATAGAGGTTCAGTACAAAAGCTCCATCCAAAAAAAGGACTCAAATCTGAAACACTGAACAATGAATGCATGCATGAATGTTTCATAAAGAAATTAAATTTCAACCAACCTACTGAAATTCTCAGAACATTAACATGGTTAAAAACCCCAAAATGGTAAATGTGGCTGCATATCACCCCTCACCTCATCAGATACCACACAAAAATACAATAATATCCCAATTTCTGATATTAAGTGAAGCAGCAATGTGATTTAAACCACTGAGAGTTAGCTGACCTGACCTTCAGAGCTGTTCAATAACCTAAGAAACAGGACAGCAAAACCATGGTAACCTGTAGCTTTAAATCTTTACCATGGGAGAAATAGGAGAAGTTGCTCAGTGAAAGGTGCCAAACAAACTTAAGAACAGCATTGTTCTAATACCTTTGTCTAATATATCACTTTCCCTGTATTGCCTCCTTATTTCGCTTTTCATGGTTTATGGTTTCTGTATGTTGTAAAATGTATTTACTATAATTCCTTCAGTTGCTGGGGAGCTGCCTGGCTGACACTGACTGCTTGAAACAGCACAAAGCTGTTCTTATTAAGTGTGGACAGGCCCTTTTCATTCGGTAGTATTCACTCAAACCTTGACTGTTGTTTTTTATTGGGGGTGAAATGTCTGAGGGACAACCACTTGCTGAACTGAATCCCAACCTAATTTCCAGAGGAGGGAGGGCACCAATTACGCATTAACACACCGTCGTTAACGCTGTAGACAGAGGGACATGTGCTTGTTTTGGCCACAGATGAGAAACAGTCAACCAGAGACAGGTCAGCTTGTTGTGCCTGATAAACTCGGTCCTGTTGACAGAAAAATACAGGTTAGTGTCAGCTGGTAAGAGGTTATCGTACACAGACGTTTGACATTTCTCTGTTGATGTTTCTTTTTTTTCAGCACTTTTCACACAATCTTCTGAACACATAAATGACTCAGACAAGTCCAGCACATCACCAAATTTATGAGACTGTGCGCGTGTGACAGCACAAGCGGGGAACACAACAGTCGGGTTGACAGCAGCAGGAACAGAAACACGCGAATCAGCAACAGGGGTTTCAACTACTTCAGGGTTCGGGAAAACTTTTTTCCCTGCCAGATCATTGCCGAGGATCATGGCAACCCCTCGCAGTAGTAGGGCGCTGTGGGCTTTTTGGTGAAGGCTTAACCTGTTTGCCGGTGCCGACAGCCAGAGTGCCCTCGCGCTGTACTAATGCAACACGGTGAGTCAAAGCAAACTCATCCGCACACACTGCAGCTTTGGACAGTGAATCCACTTTTTGTTCATTCAAATAAACAACAATTTTTTCTGGAAGACATGTTTTAAACTCTTCCAGCAAAAGCAGCTCACGGAGCTGAGCAAAGTCTGTCACTGTTACTGGCAGTGCACCACTTATCAAGAAGAAGAGATTTCTCTTGTGCAAACTCAACGTAAGTTTGGGTTGCAGACTTCTCGCAAGACCGAAACTTCTGCCGATAGGCCTCAGGGATGAGCTCATAAGCTCTTAACACTGTGGCTTTCACCACATCATAATCCAGACTCTCATCAATTGATAACGTTGTACAGACCTCCTGGACTTTTCCCACCAACTTACATTGTAGCAAAAGGCTCCAAACATCTTTGGGCCACTTCAAAGTAGCTGCAATGTGTTCAAAAGCATTGAAGTATGAATCTACCTCGCTTTCTCTAAACTGAGGTACTAGGGCAATGTGCCTGCTGACATCAAACTGCTCAGGAGTGGAGGGGAGAGGCATACTCACAGTGGTGGGTGCTTTTCGGTTTGCCAGATCAAGCTCTAGGGCCCTTATGCGGAGATGCATAAGCTCAACCTCGCGGGTTTTTGTTTCGAGCTCCACCTCTCTTAGGCAGAGGGCCAGCTTCAGATCCTCTGTATCCACACCAGCCTGGATCAGAGCGATCGGATCTGTGCCTCCCAGACTGAGACTGACAGTGTCTGAGGCCATGGCAGCCTCTGCTCCCACTTCCTCACTTGCCACGTCAGGCGCACTGATCGTCTCACGCACAGGCTTTACAATGCCTGTCTCCACCAACTTTGCTATCAAGCACTGTTTAATGTTGACTTTACGGGCAAAGGCACATTAATGTGAAACAAATTTTCCACCAAAAACAAGTCTGCTTTTGTGCACTTGTCCAGCTTACTTACCGCAGGATTCTGTACAAAATCATCAATATCGAAAGCCATACTGTTCACTGAGAGAACTGCCAACCAAACTTACCAAAAACTTACATAAGTAGGAAAAAGGACGAACGAGCCCCCAATTTATGTTACGCCCCAGTCTAGGGGAGCAGGGACGCAACATAAAAGAGTGAAAAAAACAAATTTTGTCTCCGAATCAACAAATGCTCTAAGCCACAACCAGGTACAATAGTAAACCACAAATTTATTGTTATTAACAAAAAGAGACCAGGGGTCCGTTTCACAAAGCAGGTTCAACAAACTCTGAGTCTAACCCTGAACTCTGAGTTGATCTACTCTGAGATAGGAAACTCTGAGTTTTCGGTTCCAGAACAGCTGATTTGAGTTGGTTTGATCAACTCGGAGTAGTTTCACCTGGAGTTAAGCGCGTGCGCTACCACTATAAAAAGACAGCATCAATGGAGCCCCGATTCGACGAGTCACCATGGCAACAGGGAAGAGGAGGGCTGCATTTTTCACTCCGCTTGAACTGGAAATCTTAACGCGCTCGTACGGCGAATTTGAGCATATTTTTA
>JBBMOE010000087.1:117726-146557 GCA_037975065.1 Chaetodon trifasciatus
AGAGAGAGAGAGAGAGAGAGCGAGAGAGAGAGAGAGAGAGAGAGAGAGAGAGCTACACTAGGCAATTGCTGTGGTGTTCTGAGTGGCTGCTAGCGGTGCTGCTAGGCAGTTGCTAGGGTGTTGCACAGGGTTCCTGCCTGCTTGTGTGGCAAGTAGTTGTACTACCTAATGTGTCCCTAATGTCCCTGCTAATATAACCAGTAGGTTACAGGTATGTCCAGGCATGTCCACGTGCACTAGTGATGTGTGGACTGCAGTTATGTCCACAGACACTACGGATAATAATAATAACAATAATAATAATAATAATAATAATAATAATAATAATAATAATAATAATCACACAGAGAAAGACAACTATGACCTCCTTGTCTTCCGTCACACTGCTCTGTCTGTGACACACCTTGACTTCCCCAACAAGAACAACACACCAACACACCAAAAACTCACACTGAAACAAGTTGGAACACTTCAACCTTTCCAAAGTGTATGTTGTGCTCTGAATCCTCATGAGAATATCAGTTAGGAAATTATAAATGTTTGACACTATGTCGATTATTTGGACATACTGATAAAATGTTAAAATATACATTAAATGGCAAAAAATAGTAAGCTCTTAAAACAATGATAAATTTTTGATTTGTTGTACTTGCAACATTTTGTAGTTCATGCAACTGTCTTTTTCATCAAAGTGACTACATTTTCTACATCAGAGGAATTTTTTCTAATTTTATAAAATTCCCATTCTGCTAAATATAATGCATTTATACTAAACTGCTACACTTATCAGAAAGTAAAATGAACCGAAACACTTCATACGTACATGTCATATTGATACATAAAGAAAATCTAACAACTTTCTAATAATAATGTTAATCAACTTTAAAACTTTTTCAGGAAAATCTTTTACTTATTTCCATGGCTCTACATGTTTAACTGTAACTGACTGGAACAACTCTAAGCAGAGCAACTGCTGATTGAAGTTCCATACATACAAACATTACTATGAACTTACTGAACACATTCAAATCTTTGACAAAAATGACACTATCCTTATGATAAAAAACCATAATTAACTGAAGATATTCTACATATGACTGTAAAATTTTGTTTGTGTTTTTGTAAAGAAAGTTTGGAAGAACATAATACATACCCATTCAAATCCTGCACCTTAGCACAATTTACACAGATACTGTCCAGTACACCATGATAAAATATTTACAGTTATCTCATTACTATATTGTCTATAATTTAATTATATCCTTTGCACCACACAAGTTAAAACAGGAAAATACATTTGCATATACATGAACCACATATACATGATCCCTACAGGCCTTTATACTTACATTTTCATCTGTTTCTGTTGCAGGTTGGTGAAATTCATGTGAAGATACTCACACAAAGCACAAGCACAGAAATGGTATCGGTGTATGGCACAGAGATGGACGTCCGTACTGCATATGTTGCAGACACCACAAACAAAATGAAAATGCTCTTATATGACAACCAAATCAACAGCATCATCGCTGGAGAATCATACAAAGTAACAAATTTCTCAACCTGGAAATCAACCTTGCTGTACCTAACTAGTACAAGAAGCACTACCATCACAAAGATCAGCAATGTCAATGTGCCTACATCTGTTTCTGACCTCCCTGAAGACCACAAACCAGTCTGTCTGCAGACCATTCAAGGGGAAATTGCACGCATTAAACTAGATGACAGAAGACGGTGCAAGCACTGTAACAGCAACCAGACCTCTTTCAATGCTAAAGCCAAACACCACAGATGTGAGAGGTGCCACTTCCTGCAAAAAATCACCTCATATGCACAAACTGTGTCTGGCACATTGGTTGTACAGTCTGATAGTGGAGAGGAAACCCATGTTACTCTGCCACCATCTGTGATTGAAACCTACTTACAACCTATGGATAAGGAGCAATTCAAAGATGCAGAAAATGTGGAGTCTCACTTTATCGAAAATGGGCCATTTGAACTTGTGATTACTCCATCAAACATTGTAACCAGGCTACACCAGATGAGCAACCAGTACACAGGGATGGCATCAGAGGAAGCCAGGCATGTTGCAGCAGATGACAACAGCACCTCTGAATCTCTTCCCACAACTTCCAAATCATGTGTGCAACAAGAATCAACAGAAATGGCTGACATGTCTGAAGAAGATCTTGCAATCCTTTTTGAGACCAAGACGCATTAAGAAAGATGTAGGCAATAGTTTCTTTTTCGCAGCAACAATTTTGATTTAATGTTGCATGTTATTTTTACCTCAAACCCAACACGCTGCATTTTCTCAGAAATGTTCAGATTTCTGCATTTCAAATGTAAAAAGTCCTGACCTATGACATTTCAGTTATCCTCCATTGTACTACAATTCACAGGACTGACATTTTCACTTTAAAGGACTCAGAACTTTACATATTAAGATATAGAAAATGTCTAAATTAAAACCAATTTTCTTTTTTTTATACTTGAACAGATATTATCATTGATTACAAGTTGATTGTTTACATACCTGCTGCCAAAATTAACATTTTGTTGCTATAAACAGCTGTTTCTAGATAACAGAAAAATTATACAAAAAATATCTGCCAGCAATATGGTGCTACTTAACATGACTCATTTTGATACCATGGAAGTAAATTGTTTTTTGGGATACTTTACAACTACATATTATTTACTTGATACATAAGTTTGAACAAATAGCTTAAGTTGGCATCTTATATTTTCTACAGTATTGCATAAACCTATTTGTAGATCATTTAACACTACAGTTATAATAATAATAATACATTTTATTTGGCAGCGCCTTTAACAACACTCAAGGACACTTTACAGAAGATTAAAAACACAAGAAATAAATAAAAAACAACAGACAAAAATAACGCGACAATTGAAAGAAAACAATGAAATTACAGCGAATATGCAGATTTAAACAGATGAGTTTTGAGTCTTGATTTGAACTGGGGTAAAGAAACAATGTTACGGATGTCTGGTGGGAGAGAGTTCCAGAGTTGGGGAGCAGAGCGGCTGAAAGCTCTGCTCCCCATGGTGCTAAGGCGGGCAGAGGGCATGGAGAGGTGAAGGGATGAGGAAGACCTAAGGGAACGAGAGGGGGTGGTAATGTGGAGGAGATCAGACAAATAGGGGGGGGCGAGGTTGTGGATGGCTTTGAATGTATAGAGAAGGATTTTGAACATGATACGGAATTTGACCGGGAGCCAATGGAGCTGCTGGAGGACGGGGGTGATGTGGTGAAAGGAGGGGGTTCGGGTGATGATACGGGCTGCAGAGTTTTGGACCAGTTGGAGCTTATGGAGGGATTTGTGGGGGAGACCAAAGAGGAGTGAATTACAGTAGTCGATACGGGAGGTGACGAGGCTGTGTACTAGAATGGCAGTGGTTTGAGGGGTGAGAGAGGGACGGAGACGGTTAATATTGCGTAGATGGAAATATGCAGAGCGAGTGATGTTATTAATGTGGGAGTGGAAAGAAAGTGAGCTGTCGAGGATGACACCCAGGCTCTTAACCTGTGGGGAGGGGGACACTGTGGAGCTGTCTATGGTGAGGGAAAAACTGTCAACTTTGGATATGGAGGATTTGGTGCCGATAAGAAGAAGTTCAGTTTTATCACTGTTTAATTTGAGGAAGTTTGCGGTGAACCAGGATTTGATTTCCGAAAGGCAGTGGGTGAGGGAGGAGGGTGGGAGAGTGGAGTTAGGTTTACTGGAAAGATAGAGCTGGGTGTCATCCGCGAAGCAGTGAAAGTGGATACCATGTTTACGGAAGATATTTCCGAGGGGGAGAAGGTATATGATGAAGAGGAGGGGCCCCAGGACAGAGCCCTGGGGCACACCTGAAGTAACAGGGGAGGGCTGTGAGGTGAAGGACTTAAGCTGAATGAACTGAGTGCGGCCAGAGAGGTATGAGTGGAACCAGTGAAGGGGGGTGTGAGTAATGCCAATGGAGGAAAGTCTACTGAGGAGGATGGGGTGGGAAACGGTGTCGAAGGCTGCGCTCAGATCGAGGAGGATGAGGATGGAAATCAAACCGGAGTCGGATGCCATGAGGAGGTCATCTGTGATCCTTATCAGGGCTGTTTCTGTGCTGTGGCGGGGACGGAAACCGGACTGGAATTGTTCATAGAGGCTGTTTTGGGAGAGATGGGAGTGGAGCTGAGAGGCAACAGTTTTCTCTAGAATTTTGGAGAGGAAAGGAAGGTGAGAAATGGGGCGGAGGTTATTGAAGTTATTAGGATCTGAACCAGGCTTCTTCAGGATGGGGCTGACGGCTGCAGATTTGAAAAGAGTGGGAACAATTCCAGAGGATAGTGAGGAGTGGATGATGGCTGAAATGAGGGGGAGCAGAGAGGGGAGGCAGGATCTGACCAGGACTGTGGGGAGGGGATCCAGTTGGCAAGTAGAAGGCTTGGACTTGGTGATGAGCTCGGAGATTACTGAGGGACGAGGGAGTTCAAAGGCGGAAAATGGATGACAGGGCAGAAGAAGTTCAGAGGAGGGTAGGGGTGAGGTTGTAGAGCCAAGATGCTGGTGGATTTTCATGACCTTTTCATTGAAGAACTGGAGGAGAGAATTACAGGTGTCCGGGGAGTAGAGGTGGGGGGGTAGGGAGTCTGGGGGTTGGATGATGCTGTTGAAAACGGAAAAGAGAGTCTTAGTGTTGCCTGCATTAGAGCAGATAAGTCCAGAGTAGTATTGTGCTTTAGCATGAGAGATGGAGTCCTTATAGAGAGATAACTGAGCAGAATACAAGTCTTTGTGGATGGTGAGACCAGATTTCCTGTAGAGTCTTTCGAGCTGTCGATTTTTGGATTTCATGGCACGGAGATCGGGAGTGAACCAGGGAGCAGAGCGAGTGAAGAAAACAGAACGAGATTTGACAGGAGCGAGTGAGTTGAGAATGTTGGTAAGACCATTATTGTACAGGGTGACAAGATCATCAGGGGAGGAGGAAGAGTCCGGAGTCAGAGTGGCGATACAGGAGGAGAGGGAATCCATGTTAATGTCCTTAATGTTGCGGAATGAAATAACACGGGGTGTCTTGGAAATGGAGAAGCGGAGGGTGACATTAAATGAGAGAAGGAAATGGTCCGTAATATGGAGTTGATCAGCAGTACAGTTGGAGGGTGTGAGACCAGAGCAGCAAATTAAGTCCAGGGTGTGTCCTTTTATGTGTGTGGGGAAGTCTGAGAACTGTTGGAAGCCAAAACTGTCGAGAGATGAAGAAAAGTCTTTGGTGAGGGGAAGAGCAGTATTGTCCATGTGTATGTTGAAATCTCCCAGCAGAATTACATTTGGAGAGAGAGTGGAGAGGTGGGTGAGGAGGGCAGAGAATTCATTTAAAAATTCAGTGTGAGGCTTGGGGGGACGGTAAACTGTGGCAATGATTGTGGGAGTGGGTCCGGATATTTGACAGGCAAGGCATTCAAATGACGAGAGAGGAGACACAGAAACTGGAACGACCTTCCACTTCTCGCGGTAAAGGATCGCGAGACCACCTCCGCGACCAGAGCCGCGAGGTTTGCAAATGTAAACAAACCCCGGAGGAGTAGAGTCATTGAGCTGGGAAAAGTCACCAGGTAGTTGCCAGGTCTCATTCAAGCATAGAAAATCGAGCTTACGGTCGGAAAGGAGATCCTGGACGAGATGTCCTTTGCCCGTGAGGGAGCGGATGTTCAGTAGACCGAAGCTGACGCTGGTGTTGTCGCTGGAGAGAGGAGCATTAGCCGACCTAGCCAGGTGGGCTAGCACACTGTGGTCGACAGACCGGCCGGTGTTTGTGGGTGGGCGGCGAGAGGAGGACCAGAAGGAGGTAATCCCTTTGGAGCCGGAGAAGAGGAAACCCCGCCGGGAACCACGGTGGATGTACTTCGGGCGATGCTGGAAGCCGATGTCCGGATGGAGACGAAGAGCTGTCGGTGGAGATCTGGACCGATGAAAGCGGAGCCTGAGAAGCTCCGCCGCCGAGTACTGGAGTAGTCCTTCCACAGGTAGATGGAGGAGAGACAGGACAGTCCAGACCAGTAGGGACCACACATAAGCCCTGCTGGCCCACATAGTGGAGCGCTGTAGAGAGGCAGTGACGTGGAGCCGGGCGGAGCGCTGAGCAGGTAGGCAAAAGTTAGCCGGCTATTGCAGAAGTATGAAGGGGTGGCAGCAGAAATAAAAAGCATCAGGCGAAAGAGGAGGGTAAGATTCCCAAAAAATACGGTAGGAGTGTGGCTGGAGAACCGTAAAAACACTTTAAAAGTTTAAAAGTTGCCGGTGAGTAGCGGCAGCCAAACGCGCCAGCGTTCACTCAACCGGAACCGAGTTAATACCAACAACTAAATATTCTGCTACTGAAACTCAAATAAGTTACACTTTTGGAGTTCTTGGCTTCTAAAGAATATTCAGTATTAGTTTGCTATTTTGTAAATGCTCATGCAGCATAATATTTAGCTATTTATGTTTACCCTTGAGATGTGCAGTTAAATAGCAGACAAAAATAAACATTCCACTGGCCAAATGGCAGCTATTAGCACTGGCACATGTTGAGTTCAATTACAGAAGTAGCATTTGCACCTGAATCTTTCAAAATGTCTACATTTACATCAGTATTTAGAAAAACTTTGAAATGTTTGGCTATATTGTGGCAATGGAAATTTCAATAAATACGTTCCATAAAACTTAATTCTGCATTCACAAGAATCTGTTTGGTGAATTTAAACTTTTAGACAAACAATGTTTAAAAACAGCCTGTTATTTTTCACTGTATATTGGCTAATCTCAATACCTTATTAATTCATTAACATAACTACATCATACTTTGACACACAGCAACCACCCAGAACACCACAGTAACCGCATAGCAACAAATGGTAAATGATACATGGACTGCATTTATATAGCGCTTTTCTAGTCTACCGACCACTCAAAGCGCTTTACAATGTCTGCCTCACATTCACCCATTCACACAGTGATGGCAGAGGCTAGCTGGCCATGCAAGTACCACGGCTACATATGCAACATTTGCTTGCAAAACCTTCACTGTGTCTAATCTGTCTTGGCCTGATAAGCATAAATTTCACTTCTACTATTGAAACATCAACCTCTCTGTCTGGGAGTGTGACACCACTGGCAGTCTGTAAGTTCAAGTATATTCAGAGCCTTGAGATAAGAGAAGCAAACCACGTCACCAGAATAATATTTTTGCCATTTCAGGTCTGTATTTCATTGCTTGCACTTGTGTGACACCCACAAAAGCATAGTTACATTGTGTGAAGTAAATTGTTTGTTACAGTGTGTAGAGAGTTTATGTCTTTTTGAGGTAAAAAGCCATAGTTTTGCATTGATTTCATATGTACAACAGTCTAACCCTTGTAAAGTGTGTTCTCAGTTTTTACCACAAGGTGGCATTTCCCCTTTGTGAGATGGTAGTTGTGCCAGTTAAATGTATTTGTAACAACAGAGGAAGTGTGAGAAAAGAGAAGTCAATGAATTTCTTCAATCTCTTTATTTCACTTTTATTCAGTTTGGTCTCATCTGTAAGCAGACTGCAGTGGTCAAAAACATTTCTTTGTGTAGTTAAAACAAGTATTTCCTGGTATTGGGGACAGAAAAATGACATATCCATCAATTCAGCATAATCAATGCTACAGTGTATGCAATGAGTGTATACTTCCATGGCTCTTCTGTGGTGAGTAAGACTCCTTACTGAGTAAAATGTTCCCAATGTAAATTGTTATTGTTTCCATATGATTTAAAGCACTATTACCTCTTAGTACCTTCATATTATGCCTCACTAGTTATTGCTATACAAATGGGTAGAAGTACCAAACGAAGCACCGCGCCTACTATCATAGCAGAAATAAAAATGTCTTTATGTTGAAGTTACGGATATCATACAGAGATCATGTGGACAGTGTTCCCTTGTGCCTTAGTGGGCTTTCAGATTGGATTTGAGTCCAGATAATCTATGCTTTAGTCTCACTGTTAGTCTGAATTAGCGATGTGCAGATCACCTCCTGACATCATCCAAATCCGCGTTTAGGAATAAACCATCCACCTGCCACAATTGTTTGAGTAAATGGAAGTGTGTAAAAGGAAAATAAATTCTCCATAGCAACCACATAGCAACACCCTGGCAATCATCAAGAACACCATAGCAACTGTGTAGCAGTTTCTTTTTATTATTAGGGCCACGGTGCAATCACGCCGAGCTCTGTTCACTGCAGCTATGAAATAGCTGCAGTGAACATCAGCCTCTAAGTGTGGCCACGTCTGTCTCTGCTCCTCATTGACCCCAATACAAAGATTTTCTGAGAGAAGCAGAACGGACCCCTGTTTTAAACTTGCAAGTGTCTGCAAAATATTGAGTGTAGAAACACCCAAATCACACTGAATCATTCAGATAGTCCTTACAGCGATGATTTTTTTTCTGATAGGAGCTACTGTTCTCTCAGTATTAGCCTAAATGTGAGAGCAGTGCAGAGGCAGAAAATCGCTTTTTCTCCATCTGAATGCATGTGCGTCTGTTGAGCTGAGAGCACGCACGCATGCGCACCTGTGTCTGTGTGTGTGTGTAATTGTGCTGGGGACCTGTAATCTTGTGTGCGCCTTGTGATTCTACTGAACTGGTGAGTTTGAAATGTTAGCAATATATTGAGTGATGCTGGTCTGTTAGCATTAGCCACAATGCTAACAGCGGCTAATGCTGACATGTGGTCCTATGAACTTGTTGGTGCATACAGGTTTGACTTTTGATATCAGGTTGTTGTGCTAATATGCTAATGATTAGCATGCTAATGCTAACATGCTCACCTACAGTAAAATGATTCTTAAATGCATTTTAATGGTGTTGGTGAGGTCTTTTTAATGTGTGACATGCTAGTGTTAGCTTAGCATTAATTGTTTGAAATCTCTGAAGAATCTCATCATAATGTACACCCTCTGGCAGTAGCCCCCGTGGCCCAGGGGAAATTGTCTAGTTTGTGGGCAGGCTGGAAGCTTACACACTTACGTTATTCCCAGTATTTACTAGTGGGCAAGCTGGAAGCTAATGTTATTCCCACTATTTATTTTTCTTCTTATTATTATTCTCCATGTTTTTTGGCACCTAACTCTTCCTACATTCTTTCACCTAAAACTTCATTCAAACTTTAAAAAATGCAGCTTACTTTGAATTAAGTTGCTATTACTTTTGAGTTTTGATATCTTTCATAGTTTTTGAATTATTCAACTTTATTGCAACTTTTTTTGCCATTGGAATGAATTGGACCGAATGTTCAAAAATCAGCAATATTTCAATATTTTTAACTCTTTCATAATTCCAGCGAGAAACTTCATTCAACTTGTAAAATGTTCAACTTACTTAGCACAATTTTTCCACAATTCAACTTTTTGATATCTTTTGTACTTTTCCAATAGTTATTTTTTTCACAATATTTTTAATATTGTAGTCAACAGCGACAACGTATCACGTGACCCACGCTGTCACTCCGCTTGCCCTGAAAATGTTCGCCAAAAATCTCTTTCAACCTCTTGTATTTCCCCCATTTTTCAACATTCATGTGCAATTTCTCAAAAAACGTAGAGAAATTTGTCTTCTGTCACACAGTGTTGCTGTCATTGTGATATGACTTATGGTTTCAGATTAAATAGCCTCTGTCTGCAGACAGTGCCGACCACAACCCCCATAGACTGCCATGTTAAAGTGAGCTGTGAAGCCCTCCTCGAAAACAGAGATGATGGGAGTTTTTAAATTGCGATATTGTAAAAACCAGATATCAAAATAGATATCAAAATGCGGATTTCACCCGGGCAACTCTGAAGTCTTTGTGACCCGGAAAAGGTTTCAATCATGTTTCTACATGAAAGTGTGACGACGTAACATTTTGACTTTTAAGCTGTTACAGACCTGCCAACTTGTACGCATTTTGGGTAGCAAGTACACAATTTGACATCTAAATACGCTGGTACGACTCGCCCCTCTAAACTATGCAAAAAGCTGCAGACATGTGAGTTCTGTAGCAAATGCGCACGTGCAGTACTCATGTGTGACAACACGATGCAGCAGCGTGGTCAAGCAGTTTCAGCCAGTCATTGTAGAAAAGCGGAGAATAACAAGTCTGCCGAACCTATAGCGTAACATCCCCGCCCCCCTCCTCCCTGCCTCCTCCTGCCCTTTGCCTCCCTCTCCATCCTCCATTCCTTCACTGCAGTTGGCGCTTAAAAAGGTAAACTGTGTGTGTGTGTGTGTGTGTGTGTGTGTGTGTCAGCAGACCTGCCAGTTTTTTGTAAATGTGAACTGTTATGCGTAGCGTTACTGTCACTGTGGAAACATTCGAGCTGAAGTCTAAATGAAAAAAAGAAAAAAAAAAACTTGCTAGGTTTTTTTCTTGGCAAATCTATCGATCATGTTCCCCTAATGACCCCAATGCATCATCAAAGAAAAAAGAGAAAGAAGAGGCAGCGGTGCATCTATGCGTGTGTGTGTGTGTGTGTGTGTGTGCAGTGTTGTGCCTGAACGCGTTCATATTTTGGGCAAACGTGAACTGAACATATTGTATTACTGCCTGATGACCCTTACTATGAACTCGTTTATTCTGGTGTCTGTGAACGGCATGCTCCCTCAATTTAACTTTGTTCAATAGGGTGCCAGATTTCTATACAGCCTTCCAGTGTGTTTTTGCTAAACCCGGCAAAAACACACTGGAAATGTTTATTTTATTCTGAAGAGTGTTTTATTTTGAAGGTAATGGCAGGAAAAGGAAGTGGTGTGTGGATGTGTGTCGCTGAGTCAGACTGTGTAAGAAAAAGTCCGTGAAAAGTATGTAGTTGGTGTTTTTTGGGGCTGTTTAACCGACAGTTCGTGCCTGAACATTATTCTGCATATCTTCTGTGAAGAGCTGAGGACATTTCTACCCGAAGTGTGTTGAACAGATTTTCATGGTATGTATTGCTAACCTGTTAGCATCACTAGCCAAGTGAGTGGACTTTTAGCCATCGAAAGCTAACTCAGCTTTCCAGTGTTGTGCCTGAACACGTTCATTGAACAATAGTTCATGAACTCGTTCATATTTTGGGCGAACGTGAACTGAATGTTCTGCATTACTACCTGATGACCGTTACTATGAACTTGTTCATTCTGGTGTCTGTGAACAGCACGCTCTCTCAGTTTAAATGAAAAGAGCTGAGGACATTTCTACCCGAAGTGCTTTGAACTGATTTTCATGTATTACTAACCTGTTAGCCTCACTAGCCAAGTGAGTGGACTTTTAGCCATTGAAAGCTAACTCAGCTTTCTAATAAGGCTGTAACTTTCCTAAGAGGAGATTTGAAGAAGAAGAAGCAGAGAGACTGCATCATACTGCTAAACTGACTTCACTGTGGGATTAAGGTACCATTTTAGTTGCTGCTCATTTGAGTGAAATGGCCAGAGAGTTTTAGGCCTCACCCAAGCATTGCATCAGGCCTGCAACAAGGGGAAATTAGCAATTTTTCTAGTCAACTCTACACTCACACTAAACATAACTAGTGCTGTGTAAAAAATGATTTCTTGCACTGTGTGCTAATACGCTTAGTAGTTGTGAATAAAACAAAGCAAAAATAGTTGCTGTTACTTACAGTAATGATATGTATTGTAAACTCCATTTCTCCCCCTTCTTTCTCTTGTGGTAGACGCATGTGTTCCAGCAGCAAAACAAGTCTGTACACCTTTTTAGCTGCAGCTCAATCAATAAACTTTATACTCACAAAAAAATAATTTAAGGCTAGGCCTTATACATTGAATTGATTTTAAATTGAAATATTTAGTGTTAGTGCTATATTTCTCACAAGTTCACACCCCACCCATGCAGTTGTTACTGACCAAACCCAGTGCCAACTTTAACATGGAGTGAAGCAAAACACTCCTCTTACCTTTGCAGCATTACAAATAACGTTACTGTTACCATCCTGAAAACCTGTCTGTTCCTTGTGTTTTCTTTTCCCCTTTTCCCTTGTGTTATCTGGTTGTTTGTCCGTTTCCCCTGTCTGTCTAGCTGAGTGTGTTCCTACACCCAGCCAGCTCTGCTTCTTCAGCAGCTCACCTAGCGCACATGAGCTTGATTAAGGCTCAGGATAGAATGGAGAGCTTCTTTGTTACCTATTGCCAGTTTGTCCTGAATCCTTGGTGGTTTCCTTGTTCATTCCAGTGTGAGTACTAGGTCTTTGATACCCTATCCTCATGTGCTATCTTTGTAAATGTTGGATTTTGTATGGACTGCCTCTTATAGTGTGCTTTATGTGTCAGTGCCTTCCTGCCTCATCAGCGTTGTGCTTTGCCTCAAACCTATTTCATCGGAGCTCCCTTAATTATTACTCCGCACTACTTTTTGAGTGCACTTTATGTTTGTTTTCCCCGCTCCGAGTGTGTTATTTGTTGCACATTTATTGTTAAAATAAATTATCATGTGGCTGCCTTTGTGAAACCAAACCAAACCAAAAAAAGACTACTTTGAAAATGCTATCAAAAATAAAAAAGTTAAAATGGCTGGGCAAAGATTTTGTCTAATTTCTCTTAAGTTTAGTGTGGTGTAAAAAACAATAAAAAAAAAAATAAATCATGGTGTCCTTCAAAAAAAATGATTTCTTGCACTGTGCTGATACAGTTAGTAGCTGCTATGAATAAAACAAAGAAAAAAAAGAGTGAACTGTCCAATGGAGCAGATAAATTTTTTAAAGGTTTACATATTCACTTGCCTCAGCTTCACTAAACAAAGTGGGCCATCTCTTTTTGAAGTCATAATCAAACATCCAGCAGTTACAGGCAGGCAAAGATTTCGGACATGCTGTCTCTGTAAGTGTTTGGTGTGGCAAACACCAGGAAACAAAAAGCAAGACTCGTGGTCAAGGACAAAAGGCAAAGATATTCACTGGGGAACAGTAGAACAGGCATGGTCAGAAACAGGCAGGTTGGGCAACAGGAGTTCAGTCCATGAGATATAGCTGGAGAGTCTTGCATTAGAACAATGACAGTCTTGCAAAGAGTGAGTGTAGCAGAGCAGCTTATATACTGCACTGATTGCTATGAGTCTCAGGTGTGTGATCAGGTGAGCAGGCAGGTGGGCATGGCTGAGAGTGGAAAAGTAGTGAGGGCACCGGTGAACAGATGGGGAAACAATCACAGCAGGTAAGAAGTGAATATACTGTTACATGCTGTTGTTCTTCTTTACTTTGTGAGAAGCTCCTGTCTCTGCATCTCCAGACTGTGGTTTCTCCACTTGGATGTGGTGGGAGGTAGTTTACCTCTGCTCTCTTTGGTCTCTTGCAATTTGTAGTATTTTTCTCACCAGGAGATTTCCTTTTCAAGGAATTTATATTAAGCTCAGGACTAGGAACTTGGCGCCCTCTCACATTTGAACAGTAATTAGCCATCTCTTATTTAAGGTGCTGCTGCCACCCATATGTGCCTGAGAATAATAATAATACATTTTATTTGTAGAGCGCTTTTAACAATGCTCAAAGACGCTTTACAGGAGAAGGGTCAGTGAAAAACATACAGAAGACCATACAGAATAATTAAAACGCAATCAATAAAAGCAAAGCAAAGAAGAAGACACACGACAAAAATGAAAAGAACAATCAAAAAAGAAAAAAAAATCAAACATAAATTTTATTTATTTATTTATTTTTTAAACTGGGCTGTTAAAAATGCAATTTAAATGGAGTTTGAAGGAAGAGCAATTGTCTGACACGAACGAAGTAGATGGCTGGAGTGGAGGAAACACAAGTGAACGCAGTTTATGCACCTTTACTATTAATGAATAGCTATATTTTAAACTCCAGAAAGAGCTCATGGCATGCAACTCCTTGCCTTCAAAAATGAATTCAATACACGGTGCTCTTCTGTCCTCTGCAGCTGGGAGCCGATTTGTGCTCCTCTTTACAGCCAACAACAGAACAATGCCTGTGGCACCTGGACATGATTCATAACACGGTGCTTTCGACAACGTAACAGCGGATCTGTGAGAAGGTGGCGCTGTATCTGTTGGGTGGAGAGACACCGGGAGCGCCGAATTCAAACGGCTTGTGTGGAAGCTGTAGGCAGGGTGCTTACAGAGATCCGTATCTCACTCAAAAAAGCGCAGACAGTCCGTCCATGCCTGCCCGTAGATCCACCCCTGGGGATAGGCAGTGTAGTGGAATATTGCTTCAGCAAGTTTCTCAAGTATGTCAGAGGTCAAGCTTGGATTCCGAAGGAGTGAACTATCACTCTCATAAGCCTTGTTTCCTTCTTGAAGAGGTATTTCAACATTAATTAGCCAAGGGTCTGATTGATATTCTGTTGGCTGTGGTAGAATGATGGAGTCAGATGAACTAACAGAGGAACTATCCAGAGAACTGAAAGACTGATTGAATGGCACTGGAGTGGAGGAAGCATCAGCCTCAGGGACAGGAGTCCCTTAACGTGTGAACCTGAGTCTCTTAGGGGTAGAAATCATGCATGCATCTTGATGATTTGATAGGACAAATAAAAATGCATTTCAGAAGCAGAGTAGTTGATTCTGGCACTAAGTTGCCTACTTCCAAGATGCACAGAAAAGGGAAAAACTCTAAAGGAGTCAAAACTCCAGCTTCACTTGTAGTATATTGAACAACCTAATTGTTAGACCAGTTTGTTTCAGCTTGTGGCTTTTGAAAGGGTCATCATAAAACACATTACAAACAATAGGCTAGGTGTGAAGCAGTGAAAAAAAATCATAGAGGTATAAAATAAACCAATTATACTCATGTCTGGATGTATGACTGGTTGTCTTTTATATTTTTATATTTCATGGTGACCCTGTCAAAGGCCACAAGTCAAAATGCGCTGGTCTTAGAATAAAGTTCTTAATCTGTATATATTACATGAGCTGATTTCTTTTAAAAAAACACAAAAATATAAACGCAACACTTTTGTTTTTGCTTCCATTTTTCATGAGCTGAACTCAAAGATCTAAAACATTTTCTATATACACAAAAGATCCATTTCTCCCAAATATTGTTCACAAATCTGTCTAAGTCTGTGTTAGTGAGCACTTCTCCTTTGCTGAGATAATCCATCTCACCTCACAGGTGTGGCACATCAAGATGCTGATTAGACAGCATGAATATTATATACATTAGGCTGGCCACAATAAAAGGCCACTCTGAAATGTGGAGTTTTGCTTTATGTGGGGGGGTCTGGGGGGGGGGGTCAGAAAACCAGTCAGTATGTGGTGTGACCACCATTTGCCTCACGCAGTACAACACATCTCCTTTGCATAGAGTTGATCAGGTTGTTGATTGTGGCCTGTGGAATGTTGGTCCACTCCTCTTCAATGGCTGTGCGAAGTTGCTAACTGCGCTGTTAGTTTCAGCACTCCGTCTCATTTACACATGAATGGGCAGAGCACGCAGATGACACTGCTGACCAGCGCTACTGGCCATTCACCTCAGGCTGAGAAAAAGTAGCTAGCTAGAGCACACACATTCAAATGTTAAACGTGGGTTCTGTTATGGTGTGGTTGAAAATGCTGGTATGCAATGTTTGTTATTTCTTTAGCTTTATAGATGCATGAATTGTCATTTTTTTATTTGATTGTATTGGTGCACATGTGGAAATTGTGCAACAATGCAGTCAGAGCCTGAGAACATATGCTGCCAGGAGGAGCTACAGGTTACAGTATCTTTACCTGCACTTACAGTATGATCGCAGTGTATGATTGCAGATAACATGCCACTGCAGATACTCACCTTATGTTATGCATAACAGGTTACAAGACGGGTTGACTATGGTCCTTTACAGCTATGGGGGACAGAGCAGTGAGTTTCATCTATAATAACCTACTTCACTGTTCATACACCATAATAAACTAAATAAAGTCAGTCATAGTTTTTCTTGAACATATAGCCAAGTTTTTCCTTAGCAAATACTGTATTATTACACATTTATTTACATGAAACATTTTACAGATATACAATAAATGTTTATTGACTGCAGTCATGAATATTTGTATGTGGTACAGTACAAGTGAAGGATTCACTGAATCCATATTAGAAAAATGTGAATACAGATTTTGACATTAGAGAACCTGTTGACTAACATAATGTTCAATTTTCTCAGTTGTTACAGGTGTCTAGCCTGTATGAGTTTTGTGAGCTGGTGCTCGAGTTTCCTTGGGCAGAAGATTCATGTTGTCATCCCATCATGCGTAGTACTTCAGATATGTTGGGAGTTTCTTGATGTCCAGGGAAGATACGCCCCCCCGATTGAATCTTGACTCGTAGCTGGCGATGACCTCCTCCTTGTCTGGATGCTCATATTGTGAAGACACGTCCAGCGGCGTGTTTATCTTCAGAATCTCAGCCCTGTACTATGATGGGTCGACAAAGATCTTCTCCATGATCATATCCATCAAATCATCAATTTACCCTGTGCAATACACACAGAAAACAGTGAATCATTAGTATAATTTATTAGATTATTCAACAACTGCAAATATAGTGACATTTTGCGTGTGTATTTTTTTTGTTTATTTATTGTGTTGAAAGTACCGAGTTGTGGTACTTTATGACATGTACAATATAAATGTTTGTTTTTTGAGTGAAAAAAAAAAAAGTTAACACTTACAAATGTTGCCTCAGTCTTCACTGGTTTGGCTCTGCACTCTCCCTTCATGAACTTTGGAAAACTCAGTTTGAAAAGAGGATCCCCTGATGATGTGGTGGCTTGTCCTCTATGAGCATTCTCACTGTAATGCAGTGCATAACAACAGTAGTCCTTGTAGGACACAGTAGCCTGGACCGCTGTAACAAAAGTATATTTTTATGATAACAGGGCATACTTAGGAGTAAAACATGACAGCACTGTTACAGTGTAAATTCAAACACTAAAGGCTGCAACAGCTCACTGCTACACTTGATCAACAGCAGGTAACTGTAATGATGCACTGGCCTATATAAAAAGATGTATACATGTATAGCTATGCCAACAGCTGCATGCAGTTTAAAAAAGGATCACTTATTAATAAACTCCAGAGAAAAAAATGCTTGGAGTGTAAATTGTGCTGGGAAGAACATACTCCAGTTTAGAAAACATTTCCAAATGCATTATTTTCTCAAATTCCTGAAGCACAACTGTGCTTACCTTACAGGAAAAACTGTCAATACCACCAAAGACAACAATGTTGTAGCTGAAAGAGAAAAAAAAAGAATTTGTCAACTGTATATATAGTGCAAGTAAGAAAAAACACACAGTTGCTGAATGTAATAGACATGCCATTAATAGGTCAGTTGTGATGGTGCATATACAGTAACTTGAAAGAAGCAGTATAAAAAAAATGTGTTATGGTGCACACTGATAACTACTACATACTTTACATACACAAGTTTATGCATTTTGTCAAAAAGATTGCTTAATAAGAATTTACCTAATCAATTTATGGTTGGTATCTATGTGCATCAGAGACTGGGGTCCTGGAACTGAGTAGGTCCGTCGAGCAATACATTGTTATCCTCAAAGTGAGAACATTATGAAAACTAGTATACTGATATGAAGAACCACAGGGTCTTCAACTCTTCAAGACTTTTGTCTGACTGTCACTATTGCTTAGACTTTGTGACAAGGACTGGAAAATTCATATATACTGGAATGTCTTTCCCTCTTTAGCATCAAGTATATACCCCAGTGTTTCAACAATAGAGAAATGTTCCTTTGAGTATCCGGTATGCTGGAGAGGATTTAACTGGCAAATACGTTTTATTAAACCTGTAATCACCAATTCCAACAGTGCAGTTATGGTTTGCTAATGTGTTATGGACAATGTTTCTGATGACAGGTACAGACTCTGAACAAGTAACAAATTGAAGCTCGTCTACAATCTCAACCATACATTTACTAGGCACATTGAAGATGCAATCCAGTTTAGGAAATAATGACCCAAGCTGATCAACAATGACTTTACCTAAATCTTCACCCTCTTTGACAAGTGTTTCATCAGAATTAACTTCATTTTCATCCACCAAACAACTACTATTTTCTGCCTCTTGACTTGAATACGTCTGAATTACAGTATGTTTAAAATCTTCAGGTCAGTAAGGATCGTGCATCCTACTTTTATGAGACACAAAACGAGTATATAATAGTACCATGTCAAAACTACAAAAATTGCATACAAGACATGAAAATGAAACAACTTGTCCTAACTCTTTAGTCTGTGTATGGTCTCTTGACTAATGTGTGTGAAGTGCACTCCAACCTTTAGAAGAACAAGGACAATCTGTACAAGCAGGGTATTGACCGGCCATGTAGATTTTTCAATCTACAATGCTTTTAGAGCTCTAAACATGTTGATGTCCTGAAGTTGCAATAACAACTGAATAATTATTTGAACTGTATATTGAACTATACATTGGAACATTACTTTTTATGACAATGGCAGGGTGTCCCCAAATATAGTGAGGGAGAAACACTGAGATCCTAAACACCAAAAATATTTGTCTAGAAGAGCTGGTGTTGTTCTTAAAAATCAAGGAGGCCATACAAAATATTAGAATATTAAGAATTGTAGATTTTTTTTGTGGGGTTTACTGATTTTGCATTATCTTTTGAATATACACATACACTGAAACATAAACACACCCTTACCTAAACCGTGTTGGAAAGTGCAGAGAGGATGCATTCAGGGTGCTTATTTTGGCATCACCCTGGACCTTCCAAGTATGACAACAAGATGGTTGACACAAGCACTGCCATCAACAACTTGATTTCAAATGATGCTTCCCCTTAGGGCCCCCCCTTAGAGGGCAGCAGGCACAGAAGGCATGGTGGAAGACACGCCCCCAGCACCCACAGCGCCCCAGGCAAGAATTGAACCCGGGACCTTCCAGCTTTACGTTAAGAAAAGTTTCAAGATGGCTGCCTCGGTGTGTTGGTGCGCGTTGTTGTGTTTTGTTTTGTGTGTTAAATCTGGTTTTTGCGATGGTACCCGGAGTTCTTTCACCAGAGATGAGCTCATGAACATCAGGGGAGCAACACCAGAGGATTTATTTCCTAATTTTCTGCTCCCAGCAGTGGAAATTTTGGACATCCTGATCAAAGGTGTGCTCACCTTTGCTCATGCAGTGAAACGCCGGAGGAGAGGAAAATGGGCCGGTGACGCTAGTGTGTCTTCGTCAGCGGACTGCGCACAGCGTTACCGGGAATATTTCTCTCTAACGTACGTTCATTGCCCAACAAACAGGAGGAACTGCAACTGTTGTTGGGTAGAAACAGGGACTTTTGTTCATCTGCGGTTCTGTGCTTCATTGAGATGTGACTCTGTGGATAAACACCGGACTCTGCGCTGCAGCTGGCTGGCTTCCAAGTCCACTGTGCAGAGAGAGACACGGATCTTTCGGATCCCGGATTCCAGATACTGCGTGTGGAGTGGATCAACCCAGACTCTTTAGTTATTGTCTTTGGCGACTTTAACAAAGGTAACCTCATCCATGAACTCCCTAAATACAGACAGTTTATTAAATGCCCGACCAGAGAGAAGAATATTCTGGATCACTGTTACACCACTGTCTGGGATGCTTATCACGCTGTCCCCTTTGCCACCACCAGCCATTCTGACCACGTCATGGTCCACCTGATTCCTGTGTACAGGCAGAAACTAAAGCTCTGCAAACCTGTAGTGAGGACATCAAGGAAGTGTACCAGTGAGGCTGTGGGGGATCTCCAGGCGTGTTTGGACCCTACTGACTGGGATGTGTTCAGGATTGCTACCAACAGTCTGGATGAGTTCATGGAGGCTGTGACGTCCTACATCAGCTTCTGTGAAGACTGCTGTGTTCCATCACGCACCAGGGTGAGTTACAACAATGACAAACCCTGGTTCACAGCCAAACTCAGACAGCTAAGGTTGGCAAAGGAAGAGGCCTTCAGGAATGGGGACAAGGACAGATTCAAAGAGTCGAAGTACAAGTTTAGCAAGGTGGTGAAAGAGGCTAAACGACTGTACTCTGAGAAGCTCCAACACCACTTCTCAGCTAACAACTCTGCGCCTGTCTGGAAAGGGCTCAGGCAGATCACCAACTACAAGCCTAAAGCCCCCCACTCCATCAACCATCGACGCCTAGCCAATGACCTGAATGTGTTCTACTGCCGCTTTGAAAGACAAAGGGACAGTCCAGCAACCATCCCCCACGACACCTCCCAACAGCTCCAGCTCCAGTCACCTCCACCAATTCCCACCTTAAAGGACCCTCCTTCCCCCACCCCACCCACCTCAGTGACGACTCATTCCATTCATGAGAGGGATGTCAACAGACTCTTCGGGAGACAGAACCCCCGGAAAGCAGCTGGACCAGATTCTGTCTCCCCATCCCCCTTGAAGCACTGCGCTGATCAGCTGTCTCCAGCATTCACAGACATTTTTAACACCTCACTGGAGACATGTCACATGCCAGCCTGTTTGTGGATTTCAGCTCTGCTTTTAACAACATCATCCCAACCCTGCTTCAGGAGAAGCTCTCCCAGCTGAGCGTGCCTGACTCCACCTGCAGGTGGATTACAGACTTCCTGTCTGACAGGAAACAGTGCGTGAAGCTGGGGAAACACGTCTCCAACGCAAAGACCATCAGCACCAGATCCCTCAGGGCTGCGTTCTGTCTCCTCAGCTCTTCTCCCTGTACACAAACAGCTGCGCCTCCAGTCACCAGTCTGTCAAGTTCCTGAAGTTTGCAGATGACACCACCCTCATTGGACTCATCTCTGATGGTGACGAGTCTGCCTACAGGTGGGAGGTTGACCATCTGGTGACCTGGTGCAACCAGAATAACCTAGAGCTCAATACTCTAAAGACAGTGGAGATGGTTGTGGACGTTGCCATAACCTTATGCGTTACATTAAGGCTCTGCTTGGACTTCCTTTTGAAAAAACAGACTGTGCTTTTGGGGAAAAAAAACAGACTTGTGTATATATTGTTATATTTTTTACTTTTTAAATGGTTTCTTTTTAAGAGACGTGTCATGCACCAACCTCACCAAAGCAAATTCTTTGTATGTGTAAATCGTACCTGGCAATAAAGGCTTTTCTTTTCTGATTCTGATTCTGATTCTGATATTGGAGACAATCCGCTACTAATATATTTTATTATACCAAAGTCATTTTTTTCGGTGTAGAGTTTACATCATAGACACAAAAGAAGTCTTGAAAAAACCCTGCTTCTATCTTTTTGACACACATGTGACTCCAAACTGATTTGAAGTCAATGGTTGTGTACCTCTGCATATCTTCACACAGTGAATTAACTGACATGATATACATTTGTCTCCTCAATTGGAAAGATGCTTGAAAACAATGTGATCAGAAAGTGAAACGTACACTCATTGTCTGAACTCTGAAATGTACACTCATTGTCTGAATTCTGAATTGTGTGAAGAGAACCACAAAACATTATACTCTACTCTGTACCCTACTCTAACAGGCATTCTGTGGAAATGAGGTTTAATAAACATATTAGATAATTAATACCTTATCACTTAATTTGTGTGTAATTAGTCTGTTATTTATCAAATAAGATTTATGTAAAAAAAAAAATCAAGATGTATATTTCTCTATAGTAACAATGGTCATTGGCATTTAAGATAGGACTTTATTGATTAAGCTTAAGATTAAGATTAAGATCGCTTCATATGATCCTTATGTTAAGTGATTTTACTAGTCATGGTTGGCTGCAAATTCGACAACGAATTCGACAGCGAATTTTGACCAAATTCAATTCAGGCAAAGGTTTTTTTTGTTTTTTTTTTCTTGTTTTTTTTTTTACACCAATGACACATTGGACAGTTTAATATGTTTTGTTAAATGGACAAAACTATTTATGTTCCCAAAACTAAGGTACAAAATAGCTTCACAGGGGAAGGGTTGCATGGTCAAATCTTAGAATTCATTTGATGTGCTTCCTTGAGGTGGCAATAAAGAGGCCTAGAACCTTTACAAAGTGTTATTGATTACATTATGTACCTTCTGCTGGTCGGTCATATTTTGTTATTTTATGTAATGTGTTTTATCTTTAATGCAGAGATTTGGTAGTACGCCTTTGAGGGCAGTAAAGTCCTATAATATTCTTACATTCTAGTCTGTTATGTTTTAAAAGGATGTAGGTCTACTGCACCTGTTATTTTTCCCAGGCCTTTCATACACCACAAACACTAACGTGTCTTTATATTGTACCTCTCTTTTGTAACGTCATGGGGGCTAGTGTGGACCATCCTACTTCCTTCTGTCCCCTTCCCACTTTGGGGAGCCGTGCATTGTTGTACGGAACATACCAACTACGACAAATACTGGGGGTGTATTGATTTGCCAGCCAGTTGAACGGTAGGGCAGCTTCTGTCTGTCTGACCATGCACCTGGACCTCGAGGCCTGGCCCGCAGCTCAACCGCATTCGGTCCACAAGCTAGTTCCCGAGGTTGTTGGTCAGACCCCGCTGGAGTGCCGCTGGGCGGGTTGATAAGAGGAGAGAAGATAGCAAACAATACGCTCAAGGCGCAACGGACCGACAGCCATTGCTTCTTGCTTCGTTACTAATAAAAGAGAGCAACGCCTCGGCAGTGTCACCGGAACAACAGACTGCCCGACAGAGGGAACACCACACCGTACCGCTTTATTTGTTTTGTTTGTCTGCTTGACTGTGAGAATTTCCTTAAGGATGTCTTATCTGGCCGTGCTGTTGTTGCTGCCAGTCCTGTATAGTATCAGTTGGACCGTATCAGTATCCCGTAAGTAGGCGCGCGTGCGTACACACACACACACACACACGCACACGCGCACGCACACACACACACACACACACACACACACACACACACACACAAACAAACAATAGCAACCGCAACTAATTTGGCGACGTTCTTGCTGGGGCCAGTGAGGTGCACTGTGCAGTCAAGAATGTGGACTGTTAGTCATGACACAGCATGAGGCCAAACCAATTGGGGGTTATACAGTGTCATAATAATGACGACACAATCTATCGCATTGCATTAAATAAAGTCATGTTACTGAAGAGGACAACACAAACCTGAAACAGCAACATGTTTTGAAAGCAAGAATGGAGTCAGTTTAGTGCTCCATGTATTTATGAAGCCAACGGTTTACTGCAGTCTAGCAAATTCTGAACTAGAAAGCGCAGTCCAGTAGTGTATCAATAACATATCAATTTAATATGTAGAGAATAAAAATACATAAATCTCCCCCCATACTGAAAATTATATTGATAAGTGCAAATGTAACCAAACCTTGAAGAAGCCTTTCAAACTTATCTTCAACTGAAAGCAGATGTGGAGACTACGTTTTAAGGTATTATTATTGTACTTAGTGTGTAAATAGTTGATAACACAGTATTCCTAACATCACACAATATGATCAAAAGCTCCTGAACAGCTAACTTGTAATGAGTTTTTTTGTATAAAGTAAAAGTATGAAGTAGTTTACAATAATATAGCTTGATATGTGATTCTGCATGAACAAATCTCTACAGTAAAAAGCATTTATTAATTGTTAATGTGCATGCACAACTCATTCACTGGTGCCTTAAAACTGTTTCATAATGTCTTAAAATTTACTGAGGACCTATGATGACTACAATTTTGTACTGTATTATCAACTTCTTGCACCAGTTATGGATGCGTCATGGGCTGAGTTATAGTTATATTATTTATGGTTTAAAAAGTAACTTTTTGAATATTGCTCTCTGCTCTATCAACCATTTGCACCCCCATCTCCATACTGCCTATATAACATGCTGTGCACAAGAGAATCAGACCACTCTAACTTTTTGAGCAGCAGAAAGGCACAGAATGGAGTCATGCTGCAATTAATTTCATCAGTGGTTGAAAGTAGCAGGCTGTGTGCTCACCCCTAACACATTGGTATTAACAGAGTCAAAGAAGAAGGTTGCCATTAATTAAGTTCCTGTGTGTCCAGTACACTGATAGTCTCTGGATGTGTTTAGCCTATCGTAATGTAGGAGCTGTTTGGGGTCAGTGTGATTGAAGGTCTGACCTTGTTGATGAGGCCAGCCGCAATCGTGAAATAACTGTTCTTGGTTTTGGTCCTAATGAACTGCAGCCTCCTGCAGGTGGGGAGTCTCGTTTGTGTCTGGAATTGGAGCATAGACTGTATTAAACATGGATGTAGCCTCTGTGATGTCACCCATTGGTTTCTGAACAGCCATTGTGAAGCTCAGTGTGGTGCTCCTGGTCCTCGTCATCTTGGTAATGCCTGGCTTCAGAAATCCAGAAATGGGTGAAGAGGTGGAGTGGGGGTGTAACTAAGGCAGGCCAGTTGAAGGCTTGTTGCTGGAACCTAGCAGATAGCTGTCACTCAAACTGGACATGCCCTAATTATGCATAACTTTCAGCCTTTAAGCAAATGAGTTATATGAAAATTCCCACCCTGTACAGTTGTCATGAACAAGGACAAGGAACAAAAGAGACCAATACCTTATTATGTATGAGGCTGTAAACATGTTTATTTCTGCTGTTAAGTTGCTTCTGGAGCCAGCCTCAAGTGACCATTCGAACTGCAGTGTTTCGCACTTGTGCGTTGGCTTCACTTCTCAGCCCCAGATGTTTCTGCTTGGGTGGGAAGGGTCAGCCGCAATCTGACCTGCATGCTTCAGGCTCTTGGAAGAGTACAAGTCATGGAGGGCTGGCAGATTGCAGCCGATCACCTTCTTGGTCAAGTAAATTTGCTGCAGTCTGCCTTTGTCCTTGGCAGTGGCAGCAGCATACCAGATGATGATGGTGGAGGTGAGCATGACAGTGTCAATGATAGCAGTGTAGAAGTGCACCATCGCTGTCTTTGGCAGGTTGAACTTCAACCGTTCTGTCAAAAGTGAACATGCTTTCCAGCAACTCTTATCACTTATATTACTAGGGGTGCGAAATTCAGGAAATCTCACGTATTGATTCTTGATTCTTGGGGTCACGATTAGATTCAAAATTGATTCACAATTCAAAACGATGAAAAAAATTTTCTCAATTCAATACATTCACAGATGTGGCCCCAGATTGCGATTTTGAGTTACTTTACATTTGACTGCAGTACACACTTTTATACATCTCAAAGAAAGAAAAAATAACACTTAATCAAATATAAATGTTTACTTAGGGCTGGGTGGTATACCGGTTCACATTGAATACCAGTGTATATTTTTGTTATGATATGAAATTTTAATATCCTGCCACACTGGTGTATGTGATTACACAACGTTCGGAACGCTGCACCGTGCAACACTGTTTCAGATGTTACCATTTTCAATGTTGCGCTTCTAAACACGCGTGGTGCGGGGCGTGGTGAGGGTAAATTGTAGTGCTCTGGTGTTATGTTACAGTGACCATGGATGGGATAGACATTGAAAGTTCCAAAATCATAGCTACACAATTAGTAGAACATGATGACACAGAAGAACTTGTGCCAAAAGAGGAGCCGTTTCTCTTGTTTTTTTTTTGGTTTAAAAAAAGAGCAAGGGTTGTTGGGCTAAAGCATGTTGGAATATCAAGAATATATCAGAATCAGAATCAGAAAGCTTTATTGCCAGGTACGATTTTACACATACGAGGAATTTGCTTTGGTGAGGTTGGTGCATGACACATCTATTTAAAGAAGCTATTAAAAAAGTAAAAATATAACAGTAAGTAAAAAATATGATAATAAGTAAAAAATATAACAATAGTAGAAAATATAACAATAAGTAAAAGATATAACTATAAATATATATACACGAGTCTTTTTTTTTTTTTTGCAGAAGCGCAGTCTGTTTTTTCAGAAGGGAGTCCAAGCTGAACGTTAATGTAACACATAGAGTTATGGTAGTGTCAGTGTGACAGTAGAGGCAGAGGTGGAGTGTGAAGAGTGTCGGCTGACAGCAGACAGGAAAAAACTGTTCTTATGGTGTGAGGTTTTGGTCCTGATGGACCACAGCACTCCTGCCAGAGCGGAGTGTCTCAAAGAGTTTGTGTCCGGGGTGGGAGGGATCAGCCACAATCTTTCCTGCACGCCTCAGGGTCCTGGAGGCATACAGGTCCTGGAGAGACGGGAGATTGCAGTCGATCACCTTCACTGCCGACCGAATGACACGCTGCAGTCTGCCCTTGTCCTTGGTGGTGGCAACAGCGTACCAGATGGTGATGGTGATGAGGTGAGGATGGACTCAATGATGGCTGTGTAGAAGTGCACCATCATTGTCTTTGGCAGACTGAATTTCTTCCGGGTTGGTCTGCTCCACACGCAGTATCTGGTCGGCGAGCACGCGCTGTGCATCCTGCACGTTGGCCTGTGGCGGGATGTAAACGCCGACCAGAATGAATGAAGCAAACTCACAGGGTGAATAAAAAGGTTTACAGTTAATAATGAAAGATTCCAGGTCAGGAGAACAGTGCTGCTGGATCACTGTCACGTCGTTGCACCAGCCACTGTTGATGTAGAAACAGATTCCTCCACCTTTAGTTTTGCCGGAAAGTGCCATATCTCTGTCCACGCAGTGGAGTTGGAAGCCAGCCAGCTGCAGCGCAGAGTCCGGTATTAATCCACATAGCCACGTTTCGATGAAGCACAGAACCGCAGATGAAGAAATGTCCCTGTTTCTACCCAGCAGCAGTTGCAGTTCCTCCAGTTTGTTGGACAGTGAACGCACACTAGAAATCGAGAGAAATATTCCCGGTAATGCTGTGCGCAGTCCGCGCTGGCGGAGGTGCATGAGCGCACCGGCCCATTTTCCTCTCCTCCGGCATTTCACTGCATGAGCAAAGGTGAGCGCACCTTTGACCAAATGTCCAGAATTACCACTGTTGGGAGCAGAAAATTAGGATATAAATCCACTGGTGTTGTAACCCTGATGTTCATGAGCTCATCTCTGGTGAAAGAGCTCCGGGTACCATCACAAAAAACAGATTTAACACACAAAACAAAACACAACAACGTGCACCAACACACCGAGGCAGCCGTCCGTAGCGCCATCTTGATCTTCACTTCACATATATGAAGTTAGGATCAGTGCCCTCCACATCAGCAGGTAACACGGGAGAAAGCAAAAGAAAAAATTGAGCCAAATGTCACTTAGACGAATTTGCTGGAGGGACTCCCTACGGCAGAGAAAGTGAATGGTGGATTGAGATTACAAACTCCATCACCATCCACCTAGCCAAAGATATGGTCCCGCTTAACACGGTAGATAAAGAAGGCCTCAGGCAGATGATCAAGATAGTGGATCCCAGGTATGAAATACCGAGCAGAAAATACTTCAGCCAAGTTGCAATCTCCGACGTGTACTTGTTCAATATGAGCCCTGCCTGGACAGGGGGCAGCATGAGATGCGCACAGTTCAGATGATCAGTGCTCACTCTCGGAAGCACCAATCCTAACTTGTAGCACATCAGAATGATGGGGGGAAACTCAGCTAAAAGCTTCTACCAAGCATTGCCACCCAAACGAAAACTCATACAGCAATAAATCATATGCGCATGTAACAAAAAGACGAAAATAGCATATGTCCAGTTTAGAGCGTCTGTTCATTTTACCATTTCACGCTAACCACACAACCCTGGTATTATATGAAAGCAGAGAGTCTGCTGATTATGAAGATGTCTGCCTTCTCACTTGGCTAGCAGCCAAACAGTAGCAGAAAAAAACTTTGCCAAATCATAAATTATGTCTTACCTTTGCTGTTTTGTGGTCAAAAGTTATATTCCAGATCGAAAAAAAAAGGAATACACAGTAACACAAACTAGGTGCATTATATTTCCTAAAATCAGAGGTAGACGAATAATATGGCAGGCAAGTTGTAACATGGAAAACAATTATCATAACCATGTGCACACTGCTCCTAAATCCAGTTGCCCTGTAAAGTTAAGATGCAAGTGGCTGGCTGTTGCTCAAGGAATCTTTTGATCACCCCAACGGACTATTCCATCTTGTAGTCACATTAGTCTTCATCTTCAACTGGGCTGGTAGCTCCAGAAGTTTATGCTTCTGTTGGAAGGCATGATTTAAGTGGAAAAAACCTGTGATTGTCTGAATCCTCCCCAGCAGTCATGGAATGGGTGGCATCTTTAGAACTCTCTGTGTAGTGAGATTGATAATGTGTGCAAAACATTTAACGTGTTTTAAGTTGCTCAGCTGTGTAGCTGCTATGGTGTTAGCAGCATTATCAGTAACTAGCACCATGTCTGTGGTTGCGAGCCCCGTGTGACTTTCATATATTACTCTGGTTTGTAAATCATGAGAGTCCAGCTGCCAGTCATTAGTGATACAGTGAGTGGTAAATGTGACATATGATTACATTGCTCAGTGGCGTTGTTAGCCCCCCCCCCCATATACTATTTTTGGGGTGACTTCCTTCTGGAGCATCAGCTGTGTTTCTCATTTTACACATGGATGAGTACAGGAGCTGAGCTCATTCACGTATGATTATCATCAGTGGATAATAATAATAATAATACACTAATAATAATCACTCCACCACCCCTACTGACCTGTAGGAGTCAGGGCAGAGGAGCACAGAGAGTGAGAGGGGAGAGACCTCTACTGGAAAGGTGAGTAGGAGAGTAATGATTAGAAAGTGGAGAAAGCGAAGATATATATATAAGCCAAATTAGCCTGACCCAGATATTACTTTAATTCAAGTAATAAAGTAATATTTTTCAGTGATTGAAATTACAACCATTTTATTGCAAACCTATGTTTGTTGTTGTACTATATTTAAAAAACAGACTGAAATAATAATGATGATAATAATAATAATAATAACAATAATAA
>JBBMOE010000087.1:146932-178932 GCA_037975065.1 Chaetodon trifasciatus
TGTTTAAAAAACAGACTGAAATAATAATAATAATAATAATAATAATAACAATAATGAATAATTTCTCAGTCTTTGTTAGCTGTTTGTGAAGTTTTGTGCTCGTGAGCTACCTTCGCTCATCCTGTGCATCTCCTGGGGGCTAAGCCCCCCTTGTCCTTAAAACCTAGTGACGCCCCTGACATTGCTCTTGATGTCCATTCATCACGTTAATGCCACTCTGTGCTTTCTTCAAGACCTCCAAGACATTTTTGTTAGTTTCATAGTAAAGCTGAGGCACCACTTTCTAAGTAAAAAGGTGACAAGATGCTATAGTATACCTGGGCTCAATTGTGTGCATCATGCACTGAAAGTCTTCATTATTAGGGACGCTGCAAGGACTCATATCTTTTGAAATGAAATACATTATGGACTGAGTTATTATCTTGCCTTATTTTGCCTATTCTGAGTTGGCTGGCAGTATAGAATATTGCTGCAGTATACATTGGTTTGCCGGAAGGATTGCAGCTGCTGGGGGTTGTTCTATCTCTGGATGAGCAAGCTAGGTTGTGGATGATAGGAGTTTGCAATTGATCAGTAAGTGTTTTCTGTCGTTATTTCTGGCTCACACTAGGAGCTAGGCTGTTAGCAGACTTTGTTATTGTCGTTATTGTGTCACGGAGCACTCACTCTCACTCTCTGAGTTTCGATAGTAGGGTCGGCTGACACGAGTCACGCCCTCTATCTGTCGCTAGCTGCTGAAATCCAAAGGGGGCAGGTTCAGCCGTGGCGACAGGCTGTGAGGGGGCACAGCTGTGGCACTTCCTGTATTAACACGCAGACTGTGCTGAAGCATCAGCGGAAGCATCAGCCTCGTGCGAAGACCCTTTTGTGTGAAGACCTTTTTGGGACAAGACCTGCGAGTCTACTTGCTTGAGTCCACTGAGCAAGGACACAGATAACCACCACTACTCTTACACTACTCCTGCTGCTTTTCTGTGCACACATCATGTGCTACCAATATAATCCGGTTCTCCAGGGCATGTGAAAAAAACGCATTGGCCATGAAAGGTGACGCAATCTTGAGAACCATTACTCACTCAGAGAAAACCTCAGCTACTCCCTCTGCCTTTTCCTTTGCTCTATGATATTGAAAGTCTGCTGTAAACAAAACCAAATTTATCCAAGCACTGGTAAAGCTACATCAAATTCAGGTCCTAGCCCTGACCGAAACCTGGATCCATCGAGAAAACACAGCCACACCCGTTGCGCGTTCAGCTGACTCTACACCCCACTGATTGTCATGGGTGACATGAATATTCATCTCAACAAACTCAATGCGCTCGACTTCCTTTCACTGCTGTCCTTATTTGACCTCAAACAGGCCTCCGCTGCTCCCACACACAAAGGGGGCAATACTCTTGACTTAATTCCAATGCAAAACTGCTGCGCGGCTAAGCTAACTGTCACCCCACTACATGTATCAGACCACTTTTTTATTGAATTCTCTGTATCCTTACCAGAGCATCCTCAAGCTCCACCACAAATGGTCTCCAGATGAAACCCCTGATCCCTCACACCATCTCAACTTTCCGATGAGGTCTCAGCAACCATGCCTCCTCACAGTGTTTTCTCCTCACTCCCTGTGAATGAGGCAACAGACACACTCTGCTCTTCACTAGCTGCCTCTCTAAACTCTCTAAACCTCTCTAATCTATGCCCACTTTCATCCAAACTTGCTTATAAAACCCCCACCAGTCCCTGGCTCACCAGTGTCATCAGAGAGCAACGGGTGGTACTGAGAATAGCCGAGAGAAAATTGAGCAAAACCAGAGATCCCTCTGACCTCAGAGACCATCAGACTCTTCTGTCTGCATTCTCTTCCAACCTGAAAAGTGCGAAGTCCACTTATTATCAGGAGAAAATCAGTAGTGCCAAAGACTCTCGGAAACTATTTTCTGCTTTTAACTCACTACTCAATCCCCACCGCCTGCTAACAGAGCCTCACTCTCCTCATTTTCCCATGTCACAGAGAAGCAATTTTCCAACCTTCTGCTCGACTCTCGCCCCACTACCTGTCCACTGGACCCCATGCCCTCCGACCTTCTGCAGGCCATCTCGCCCACACTTATCCCTGCTGTCACCCACATGATCAACTCCTCACTTACAACGGGTGTGTTCCCCACTGCTTTCAAACAAGCCTGAGTAACCCCGCTGCTAAAGAAACCTACACTTGACCCAGCTCAGGTTGAAAATTGCAGGACGGTTTCACTCCTCTCTTTCCTTTTCAAGACTCTTGAGCGCACAATATTTAATCAGGTCTTTGAATTCCTTTCTGATAATAACCTGCATGATCCCAGCCAATCCATTTTTCAAACGCAGACACTCTACGGAGACTGCGCCTTTATCTGTAGTGGAAACACTACAATCAGCTAGGGCTACTGATCAATCCTCTGCTCGACCTATCTGCTGCCTTTGACACTGTTAACCACCAAATCCTCCTCTCCACACTCGCTGAGCTTCTCAGGATCTGTTCTCCACTGGTGTGAGTCCTACCTCTCAGGGAGACCCATTGCAGTTTCTTGGAGGGAAGAAGTGTCTAAATTCCACTGCTCGTCCACAGGGGTACCTCAAGGGTCAGTGTTTGGACCCCTTCTCTTCTCAGTATACATCACCGCACTTGGTGCAGGCATCCACCCTCACATGGCTTCTCATACCATTCATATGCTGACGATACCCAGCTCCTTTCGTTTCCACCACACGACCCCACTGTCTCGGCTCAGATATAGGAATGCCTCGTCGATATCTTGGCATGGATGAAGAAGTGACACCTTCAGCTTAACCTGTTAAAGACTGAGCTCCTTGTCATCCCAGTCGGTCAACAACAGATCAGTATCCAGCTCAGTCATGCCGATTTGCCCAGTAAAACATCAGGAAGATCAGACCCTACCTGTCTGAGCATGCAATACAACTCCTAGTACAAGAGCTGGTACTATCACGCCTCGACTATTGTAATTCCTTACTGGCAGGGCTCCCAGCATGCTCGTTAAAACCTTTGCAGATGATACAGAATGTGGCAGCTCGCCTGGCCTTTAACCAGCCCAAACGAACGCATGTCACTCTGTTCATATCCCTCCACTGGCTCCCAGTTGCTGCCCATATCAAGTATAAGTCCTTGATGCTTGCCTACAAAATTGCCACCAAAACCACTCCGACCAACCTGAACCCCCTCATTCAGGTTTACACTCCCTCCTGCTCACTAAGTCTCTAGCTAGAGTCTTTTTTTCTGTGGTTCCCCGGTGGTGGAACAAGTAACCAAACTCCATTTGTTCTGCAGAGTCCCTCTCAATCTTTAGAAAAAGACATAAGACCAAGGTCTTTTACTGAACACCTTGTTTCATTAAAACAAAACAAAAAAACTCTCGGCCGACTATGCAGTTTCTGCATTACTTCATAGCACTGTGTCGTAGCACCTATGTCCAATTGGAGCAGAAAGTTACGTTAGGGCACACTTGTTCTCTCCTGTCTAGAACCTTGCATGTGATGTATGAAAATCTCATATGTACGTCGCTTCGGATAAAGTGTCTGCCAAATGATAAATTGTAATTGTAAAATTGTAATTGGATGATGGTGTATCACTTCAGTCTTTAAATTTGAAGTGTTTCCAAGATACTTCACTTTCACTTTGCAAAGGTTGCATATTGCATTATTCTTTTAAAGCTCATTCTTCATTTTGAGATTATTAAATCCAAAGTATGTCCAAATGATTGCTTTTGCTCATGCCACAGAGGAGGGCTGGAGTGAAAACCGGCACAGCATCATAGCACCGTCTATGAGATTTAGCAAATTAACACAGGAAAATAGTGGAAATTAGTGTTGTCATAAAACTGAAAAATATGAATCAATTTTTGGCAGTTGTGAATCTTTCTGAATTGACCGAGATAGAACCGTGGTTTCTTCTGTCAATCTATACTGTGTGATTTATACGTGCGATGAATGAAATTACCGCTGTAGCACCTGTGGGCCACAGCTTTGAAATAATGTAAGACATTATTGATCCTAGGCCAGGGAAATCCGCTTGTTATAATTGTTGCTTGCAAGAATAAAGAGGAGAGGTAGATAAAGAACAAATACACACACACAAAAAAAAGATACAGGATAAATCAACTATAGAGGCTATGTATGCATTACATGCAGAAGAGTATAAAAGATATTGCCCTATGAAGAATGGTTCAATTTCACAGTGGAATTTGAATTGCACATTAGTGAAATGTGAAGAATAAAATACAGTGTCTGTGCTATTGCGCAGTAAAAATATATAGCAAAGTAAAAACATATAATCATGTTAACAATATATAATAAACAAGATTTGCACAGATGTAATGGGTATTAGTGTATGTTTCCATAAATAATGGAGTAATGTGAAAAGTGGGTTTGTGATGTGAAACAACATCAACACAGTGCTACATTCCTGCAAACTACCACATCAGAAACACGGTGACAAAGTCTCACATACTGTGGTCTGTTGGTGAGGTAGTTGATGATCCATGCAGCCAGGTAGCAGTCCACTCCAGCTCCATCCAGCTTCCCTCTGAACAGTGCCTGGTCGATATATATGTGAATGTGGAGTGTGGAGGAGGGAGAGGCATGTGGTTTACTCTGATGAGTACAGGGGGGTTAAGTGGTGTGAAGGCACTGCTGTTATCAGGGATGCTTGTGGGGGGGTGGAGAAGTAATGCCGTCAGGTCTGGTCTTTGGTGGGTGGGGGAGGGAACATGGTTACAATAAAATATGTTGAAAAACAGATTTAGTTTGCACATTCCTGGTGTCTAGATTCTGGATCCTTCCCACTGTCTTTACTATGGCCAGAGATTGGTTTTAGTCCTCTCCTGACCTCTCTAGCTTTGTTTCCCTTGACTCATTTTTATCCTAAATACCCTCTTCTTCACATTCAGTAGGGCTTTTAGTCCAAAGTTCTGTTATCTCTGGTGTGGCTTGTAAAGAAATGCATGTGTGTGAGACGAAGCCCCTTGTTTGTCTGTGAGGCAAATCTATGGCACATCGCTATTCAACTGGGTAGTCTGTCGTGCTATTAAAAATCAGGCCCTGGCTGCTAAGAGTCCATATATCTTACAGCAAATCCCACATTTCCTAGGGAGTGGCCACCATATTTATTTGTGGGAACATCATTTATCCACTAAGGATTGAATCAAGAGTAACTGGACCTGGTTGTAGAAACTTGAAAATGTTTCGGAGGGACAAGAAGAAGAAGAAGAATCGGAGGGACAATCCCCTTTATTTGTCACACAATTACATACATGCAATCACATGCCATGCAAATTGGTGAAACTTGCCCTCTGCCTTTAACCCATCCTGGTCACCTTCCTACGTGGCAGACCAGGAGCGGTGGGCTGCCATCCGACCGGCGCCCGGGGACCCAATCTCTTTCATCACCATTGGTCAGGTGGTGATCTTCTTGCATGTTTTTAGTGGGGGTATTTTTTTATGGAGGATACCCCAAGTGAGCACGGGGAGAACATGCAAACTCCACACAGAAATGCCCCTTTTTCCTCGAGCAGCAGGCACTGAAGGCATGGTGGAGGACACGTCACCAGCGCCCACAGCAGGATTTGAACCGGGACCTTCTAGCTGTGAGGCGACAGTGTTACCACTTGTGCCACCGTACCTCTCATCCAATTGTTCTGACTGACTGGTGGAGTCCCAAGTGGTTCACCTATGTGGAATATCAAGGTCATTGATACTGATTGGATTGTTAGTGCTCCTGGCTGAGTAAGTTGTCACTGGAGTCATCTGAGTCTAAGCGTAAATGACACTTGATGTAGTTGTCACATGAGGGCAACTGTGAACAGTTGTTAAACCTGCTTGGACGGGATTAAAGTTATTCTTGTCAAGGACCTGTTTTATTCAGTGTTTTTACCTCTTTTACTTCTTTTACCTATGGAGGGATTTACTCATATATTTTTTTTTGCTACAAGTCAGAACTTTAGCAAAAGGATCAGTTGATTGAAAGTTTTGTCTCCATAGCTGCTTCCCAGGCAAAGCACTTTGCTTTTTTGCTGTCTCCAGTCTTGCTGACCCAGTGGTCCTATTACCCTCCTCCCTCATGTCACAGATGATCTTGGCTTCTGTGGCCACACACCCAGCCTGGCCTTGATGCACACCAACTCTGGGACAATTGTTGGGTGTCCAGCAGCAGGTGTGCAGTCATTCCTCAGACGCACAGCTTCACTCCAAAGCCATTCCAGCCATCTTGGATGGAAGTGGTACATGAAACATCTGGTTCAGGAAGGAGTTTCTCCACAACTGTCCTTAATTCTGTTTGCTCTTGACTCTACTCTCTAAACGCTTCACGTGCCTGATGGATAAGGCTCTGGCCCATCTTGGGGTGCCTCTGTGGTCCCAGCTCCTGAGTGTCCTCATCCCTGCTTGTGCTGACCCTGAACCACCATCTCAATCCAGACAGAGATAACTGAGCAATCACTGTCTTGTCTAGACAACTCAGACACTTAATGTTCTTCTCCAATTTCCCCCCAAACTACATTAATCAATGGAGATTCCAAAACCAGACACCTCCATTTCATAAATGTCATCACACACTGTGTTTCCCTCGTGCCACAATCTCGGACATTTTGTAAAAACTTCTGGACCTACTGCTCTCACTCCTGACAGCTCCATGTGCTCAATATAGAAATGACACATCCTGGCTGGAGTCTGAGAGTAGCAAAAACAATTTTAACATTCCTTGTACCATTTTAAAAGGACTGTGGAAAGTCTGTTTTTTTCTGGCCCCATTCACACTTTCATCGATAAATTTAACTTGGTGTGGGATCCGACATCTGGGATGAGATTCATCCCAATAAGCAGGGTTGTCAAATATTAAAAATAATGATAATGATAACATAATGATAACTACACTGAAGAAAAATATAAACGCAACACTTGTTAGTGAGCACTTCTCCTTTGCTGAGATAATCCATCCCACCTCACAGGTGTGGCATATCAAGATGCTGACTAGATAGCATGATTATTGCACAGGTGTGCCTTAGGCTGACCACAATAAAAGGCCACTCTAAAATGTTCAGTTTTATCACACAGTACAATGCTACAGATGTCGCAAATTTTGAAGGAGCTCATGCTGACTGAATGTCCACCAGAGCTGTTGCCCGTGAATTGAATATTCTTTTCTCTACCATAAGCCATCTTCAAAGGCGTTTCAGACATTTGGCAGTACATCCAACCGGCCTCACAACCGCACACCACGTGTAACCACACCAGCCTAGGACCTCCACATCCAGCATGTTCACCTCCAAGATCATCAGAGACCACCCTCTCAGACAGCTGCTGCAACAATTAGTTTGCATAACGAAAGAATTTCTGCACAAACTGTCAGAAACCGTCTCAGGGAAGCTCATCTGCATGCTCGTCATCCTCATCGGGGTTTCTACCTGACTGCAGTTCGTCGTCATAACCGACATTAGTGGGCAAATGCTCACATTCAATGGCGTCTGGCCCGTTGGAGAGGTGTTCTCTTCACGGGTCTTACAGGAGGGTGAGGCAGGTGAAGTCAAAACCAAATTAAAAGTCCAATGCAGTAATAAATCCAAAAAACAAAGGGGGAACTGAAGTCCAACTGTGAGAAAACAAAGTGTATTAAAAACAGAACAAAGTCACTAAGACAGGAACACTGACAAAAAGGTATGAAGGGAGGCCTAAGTCCAACATACAAATATCCAGAGAAACACTCACGTACTGACAGGCACCTTGAAATGCAATGTACGGGGAAGAACTGAGAATGACAAAGGGAGCACATCTCCTTAAATAGACAGGGGAGGAGAACTAATCAGACACAGGTGAAACAAATCCCAAGGCTGGGAAAACACAGGGAGTAATCCAAAAGCTGACGCACAAGGTAAACTTTCAACATAAAGTGACATTTATGTGACCTGTGGTAAACAATTTTAACTCCAGACATGGGCATCTTAGTCCTTCCTGTTAAAGCAATCAAATTGTGGTCACTTCATCCCACTGCTGCTGATATTGCTTGTGAACACAACCCACATATATTAGTGAAAATCTAATCCATACAGGTTGAAGTAATAACGCCATCAGTATTAGTAGAACTTCAAGTAGACTGTCTCACAACATTGCAAACACTGGTTGTAGATATCAGTTTTTTTTGTTTTTTTTGTTTTTTTTTAATCAAACACAGTTTTAAGAAAGCCAATCACAGTTCAAGGCACACAGAAGGAAGATATCCTTACTTTCATCTGCCACTATACTGTATCTAGAGTTTCACATACTATATCCAAATTGTTCTCATTAGAACAGGGTGGCCCGAAACAGCAACAAACTAGAGTAGGCTTCTGTAGCCCAACTGGAATGTGCTCCTGAACATAAAATGCAACTCCACAACCATTTCTGTCCATATGTCTCCTGCATATTATAATCCAATAACCAGTTATCTAAAGTACCATACAGGCGCGTTTCTGATGCAAAAACGTGAATAAATCTGAAGAGTAGATTCTGGCAGTCTCATAAACCTTTTTCCTGAGGCTACATATAGTATATTACAAAGAACTAAACCCTCCCTTGGCCAAAAAAAGAGCAAATGTGTAATTTTGTTATGTGGACACATAAATTGAACAAAAACCTTATAAACAATAATAAGACTTAAGTCTTATTTCTCAAATGTTGTCAATATATGAACAGAATTAGCAAGCATTCGATGGTCAGATATTCATTGAAATACAAGTTGGTACCATGCTGCTTTCTGCTTACACAGCAAATTATGACATAACTGATGAGTTATATTCATTAGAAAGGTTGATTTAATAGAAAAAACAAGCTATATTACTCCAATAGAGGATTTGTTTAGGGTTTTGACATCATAAAATATGATGACAAATGAAAATTATTTTGAAAACCTCAATAGAAGCTCGGCCTGGAATTCAGAAAAGTTACTTATAAAGTCCTTATTGCACTTGGGTGGTCGATAGATGACAGCGCTAAAGTCAGCGTGAGAGAGGCCCAGTTCAAATAAACAAAGTTCAAAGCTTCTGAAGGAGGATCGCAGGCAGATCTGCTGGCATTTAAAGCCACTTTTAAAAACGACTGCTATCCCTCCTCCTTTTCGACCCGACAACCGTGGGGAATTAAAATAGCAGCAATCTGGTGGTAAGAGTTCAATAAGGGGTGTGGACTCACCAGCACTCAGCCACGTCTCCGTTACACAGAGAAAATCGAGACCATGTGACATAAAGAAGTCCCTTAGAATAAAAGTTTTATTTGCCAGTGATTTTGCATTGACGAGGCCGAACCTGGCAGGCACGCTTGTAGCAGCCAGTGGAACCTCATAGAATGCTGATTGGTCCAAAATGACTTTGACTTTGGTTTCAACTTTTATCATTACCGTACAGTACATAGCAACAAAGTAAAAGCCGATATAAAAAGCAAAAGAAACTAGAACATATTGAAACACCGAAACTGAGAAACTAGCCTGATAATGACACTGAATTGTCACATCATTTCACACACATTGTCACACCAACTTTTCACAATTCATCCAGCTTGACATTGTGTTCATGTTAGCTTTGTGCTAGGTGCGTGGTTATTTTGTTTTGTCCTAACCAATGGGTAACAAGTGAGATATTCATCCTGTCAATGTAATTTTAAGTCAACACAGTTGTGGGAGTGGGTGCTACTACACACGTGGACAAAATTGTTGGCAGCCTTCGGTTAATGAAAGAAAAACTCACAATGGTCACAGAAATAACGTGAATCTGACAAAAGTAATAATAAATAAAAATTCTATGAAATTTAACCAATGAAAGTCAGACATTGCTTTTCAACCATGCTTCAACAGGATTATTTAAAAAAATAAACTCATGAAACAGGCCTGGACAAAAATGATGGTACCCTTAACTTAATATTTTGTTGCACAACCTTTTGAGGCAATCACTGCAATCAAACGATTCCTGTAACTGTCAATGAGACTTCTGCACCTCTCAGCAGGTATTTTGGGCCACTTGAGCAAACTGCTCCAGTTGTCTCAGGTTTGAAGGATGCAGCCCTAGAACATAACAGAGCCTCCTCCATGTTTCACAGTAGGGACAGTGTTCTTTTCTTGATATTCTTCATTTTTCCATCTGTGAACATAGAGCAGATGTGCCTTGGCAAAAAGTTCCATTTTTGTCTCATCTGTCCATAGGACATTCTCCCAGAAGCTTTGTGGCTTGTCAACATGTAGTTTGGCAAATTCCAGTCTGGCTTTTTTATGATTTGTTTTCAACAATGGTGTCCTCCTTGGTCATCTCCAACGACGGATGGTGCGATCTGACACTGATATTCCTTGAGCTTGAAGTTCACCTTTAATCTCTTTGGAAGTTTTTCTGGGCTCTTTTGTTACCATTCGTATTATCCGTCTCTTTGATTTGTCATCAATTTTCCTCCTGCGGCCACGTCCAGGGAGGTTGGCTACAGTCCCGTGGATCTTACATTACTGAATAATATGTGCAACTGTAGTCACAGGAACATCAAGCTGCTTGGAGATGGTCTTATAGCCTTTACCTTTAACATGCTTGTCTATAATGTTCTTTCTAATCTCCTGAGACAACTCTTTCCTTTGCTTCCTCTGGTCCATGTTGAGCGTGGTACACACCATGTCACCAAACAACACAAACAGCACAGTTACTACCTGTAGCCCTATATATAGGCCCACTGACTGATTACAAGATTGTATACACCCGGGATGCTAATTAGTGGACACACCTTGGATTAACATGTCCCTTTGGTCACATTATTTTCAGTCTTTTCTAGGGGTACCATCATTTTTGTCCAGGCCCGTTTCATGAGTTTATTTTTTTAAATAATTCTGTTGAAGCATGTTTGAAAAGCAGTGTCTGACTTTCATTGGTTAAATTTCATAGAATTTTTATTTATTATTATTTTTGTCAGATTCAAGTTATTTCTGTGACCATTGTGAGTTTTTCTTTCATTAACCGAAGGGTACCAACAATTTTGTCCACGTGTGTATAGAAGCAGTTCATAGGCTGGTTTGAGATGAGCTAGGCCTGCGCAGAATTGATCACCAGCAAGCACAGCACAGTGGGTGCTGGTTAGATCGAGGCAACTGCAGTTTTTGAAGCCAACCACTCAGTGCTTGATGGGAATAACCTGGCTGTCCCCAGATCTAAGAGCTGATTGATAGAAATGTTGGATTGAAAACACTGACTTTTAAAGTCTTCATTTATTTTTAAATTGGAAAGATTTAGCTTTCATTATTCTGATATTGTATTATTAAGTTTTATTTTGATAACAGCATAAACGTGTGATTGTTATTTTGTCAGAGTCTGAGTCAGTCAGAGAGACTGATATACTATGAAAATCACATGTATGTAATTATTGTATTTTGAATCATCATGAAACGTTTGGTAAGAAATAGGGTGTAGTATTGTCAAAAAAAAAATCTCTAGAAACTGACAGCAAATATGTGAGACATCAAAAAAGAAAGCTACTATTCTTATGGTCTTGGTCTTCATTAATGGTCAGCAGACTGATCGCTGATAATTAGATACAGATTGCAATTAAATTTCTATGTAAAATAATGCAATAATTTGAAGGATATCACAGATAACCTCACAGCCAATAAGATACCCTGTGACAGAACATTTTTTATGCAATGATGAGGGGAGACTGGGTAACAGCTGAATAGATTGATCAGATAACATTGTATTAAATCATATCTGAGCATTTGTGTAACTTCATTTATAGAGAACACAGTGTTATAATCACAGTTTTTATGCTCTGTAAAGCTTGCTAACATTGGCACTTAAAATTGGTATTGTTAATTAACTGATAAAACAAACAAAAAAGAAACAAAATCAGCTTCCTAGGTGCCCCAAATTCATTCAAATAATAAAACTACAACAACTACAAACTACCCATTTGATATGATTTAGATATAATAAATCATAAAAATGTTGGCAGTGGAGGCTTAAAAACGTTATCATTAAATGTAATCTGAGATTACAAGAAGGACAGTTTTTTTTCAAATTATCAAATAAATGAAGAACATGTATGTTCCTCAGAAAGATGAGCTGTCAGTGGAGTCTTGAGATTATTTTTGTGGTTCTCCGTTGAGTGGCTAACTTCTTGTTCCTATGAACTGCTTAATACATGCTTGGCTTTTTGTTTTGTAATGCATATGAGAAATCTCATTACCATGCCCTGCACCTTTCTCTCTCTCTCTCTCTCTCTCTCTCTCTCTCTCTCTCACACACACACACACACACACACACACACACACGCACACACACACGCACACACACACACACACACACAAGCTGCAACCCCACCCCCACCCAAAGCATCTCATAGCAATTCAGATGCACATGGTGAGAACAAAGGCCAACCTATACAACCACACACATAAACAGACATACACACCCGTTAGGATATGTCCAGTTACAAGGTAAGAAAAAGCAGTTTTGTCTGTTCATGGAGAAAGTGCTGATAAATAGCAGTGGTATATGACAGGACATCAGATGCCAACAATATTTCGAAAGTGTTAGAATAACCTTTATGGTGCAAATTTACTTCAGTAAATTTCAGCTTTTGCAATTTTCAATAACCATGTGCAGTTTTCTGTTTTTTGTTCTCCCATTAGCAATACCATTTTTTAAAGGGGACAGGAAACACTTAACAAAGTTTACAAGAATTAATGCAAGGTTTTGCACACTAAAACATTAGCCAATGCCTAACATTGTTAATAAGTTGTAAGAAAAGAAATGAACTCCCAAAGTTTATGTTGTCAAACAAGGGCGCAGCCATATTGTCTTGGCATAGAGCGTCACGAGGTTGGTTGGATCGAGGTCTTTCAGTACTCCACTGGTGACAACAGTGACAAAATGAAACCACAAAGAAAGAAGAACTGCAAGGGAGGTCATTTTTGTATCGCTCCAGGCTGTAGCAATCAATTCTACAGAGTAAAAAACCAAGGCAAGACTGTACATTTTCATGTTTTGCCAATAAAGCCAGAGTCCCCCTCTCGGTCCCGCAGCTAGCGTTTGCAGTGAGCACTTTGTAAATGAGGACTAAATTGACAAGAAGGCTTTTGAATCAGGTGTCCTGGTGACTTGTAAAACAAACAGGTTAAAGCCAGAAGCTGCTCCATCTGTGTTTGATTTTTCATCTTCCAGTGTAGGGTCCACGGACTGCCCGACACAGTCTGGTGGCAGCATACACGCGGCTGTGCGCCGTAAGGCAAGAGCACAACACCGTGCCGTTGTGGCAGAGCAGAGAGATAGGTTAGCTGGTGGAGATTGCTAGTACTAAGCACGACTGATCAAACTGTAGTCGTACATTTAGGTCATTAAAACGGAAACTGACTGCAGTGGCTAGAGCATGCACTGTCCTGTGTGCGTGCGGTTTGGCGGCGGACGACACCATCTATTAGTCAGAACCATTACATCGTCAGACGTAGAGCCGGTGCGTTTACGCAGTTTTATTCCTGCTAACACTGTGTAATTTAAATGGACCATGGATACAAGCAACACATCCAGTGATGGCAGGCTTAAAAAAATACTGTGGCATAGTTATTACATAATAACTACAATGATAATTTCACTTCATTTTCTGCAATAATGAACATCAAACAATCATTTCATACAATTAATAAAACACTCATTCAAGTTTCTAGATTACTTTATTTTTCCCATACACATAAAAAAACAGTTAAAAACTATTTTCAATCCATGTTAAATCTCTTGTGAAATTCACAAATAGTTAGAGACCCACTCAGTCTGCAATCAGAGTACACTGCCTCATCGCCTCAACCATCACATCATCTGCAGCCACAGGATCCACATTTCCAATCTGCCATCCACGTAGTTGATTCCACACCATTCCTAAATGTTGGGATGACAGGACGCTGCCAAGTACACAAAAGTACCTGTACTACCATGCGAAAAAAACACAGGCGTGCTTCCTCTGCATCCTAGAGGGATGAGACAAGTAAGCTAAGGTCAGCTAGCTTACGCTCTTACTCTTACGCTTTAGCTAGTAAGTTAGTTTGTTTACTAATGTGGTGCTAGCAAGGTAACGCCACAATACACCTAACGTTACCACACTGGTAAACTTACTGGTGTGACATTAGCCAGCCAGTTCATTAGCTAGTTAGTGTGTGGCGTTACGCTACATGAGTTTGCTGTGGCATTACTGCTACATGAGTAAGCTAACTAGCCTGTGAGCTGGTTGGCTAATGACACGCTAGCAGGTTTACAATTGTGGCACACAAGTAACTTAGCATGATTAACCTGCAATTTTGATGAGGACATTAGTCAGTGAACTATAATGCTGGCTAGGGCAGACTGTATTCTGGACATAATGATCTTTCAATCAGTCAAGCCTTTCCAGCTCAGCAACTAACGTTACCGTTAAATTACCTGCTGTTAATGGGGTGCACCACGGTCTCGGCACGGACGTCTTTCAATAAAAGCATGGTCACTTCCAACACTTCCCTCTTGCAGCACAGCATCTGGTAGGTGCGGGATAAAGTGATACAGGGAAGATCCTTCAGAAGATGGCCCACGTTTTTCTTCCGAAAACAAATACATTCTGTCGGGGTGGGCATTTCCCAGCAGTTGCCACACCCGTACCACGCTGTGTTGCCCACTCTATGAACACCTGCAGAAACCATCAGCTGCTCTTCCTCCAAAACAACCCGTGGATGTGTTTGAGGTGTTTGTCTCCTCAGTGGCTCGAAGGCATATGCCATCGGGTGTGATGGCATCGCTTCGAAATTCTGCTCAGTTTTGTCCTCTTCCATTCTTTCTTGGTACTGCCAAGCTAGCTACGTATCCAACCTGATCCAACCAACCAACCTCGTGACATAGCTAATGACGCAAGAACAACATGGCGGCACACTATTGTTGAAGCAGTTGATCAGCACGAAAAAAAAAACTCTTCTAATTTTATATAAAAGCACTTTCCATCTTAAAAATATCACAGACGTATTCCCACACACTTAATTCTGTGTGAAATAAATAAGAATCGGATGGACTCCATGTCCTCTTTAATACCCCCCCCCCCATAGAATATGTATAGTGGATTTTTTTTATTTTGTATTTTTTATTCCCTTCTATGTCTTTTATATTCCTTCAACTATTGCTGCTGTCTGTAACACCCTAATTTCCCCTACAGAGGAATAATAAAATTTTATTTTATCTTTTGTAAAAGAAAAGCCTCGATCCACAGCTCAAATCCTGTTGCGACTCATTTAAAAAAAAAACATGTCTGATAAATTCCTGGAGGATGGTGATGGTCCATGCACAAATATAGCGAACATATAGCAAAAATGGGTTGAAAATGTTTTAAACCTATTTCCATACAGAAAGCTCCTATTTCTTGGAAACTTCAAGTTACTTCTCTTACTGTGAATAGTTAAGTAACTAGAAGAATGGCTGATCTCCAAAAGTAATAAAGTTAAAGATGAAACATCCTCTTCAACATTTTAAGCAAGATAAGTTCATTATTTTTGTTTTGTGCAGTTTTAGAAAGAATAAAAACACTGTGCAAAGGTTTGCACTCCTAACTTTTACCAAGGCCTCAGACCTTATTATCTTTACTTCATTATTAGGGAAGGCCAGGTGATGCAAATTTCAAAGCATTATCAATACTCTGACTGACTGACTCAAAACTTTTGAGTCAGTCTGAATCAGCATCCATGGGCTCCTCTAAGCAGCTCCCATGTGCTCTGAAAATTAAAATAATTAATGCCACAAAGCAGGAGATTGCTATCAGAAGAAAGCAAAGCATTTTCAGGCAGTTATTTCCTCAGTTCGTAATGTAATGTGCAGCAACACTGCCTCAAATATGACCATCATTAGAGGAAAATCTTTCCTGCATCATCAGCACAAAATTCAGTGTCAGAAGTTTGCAAGAAACCGAGCGTGGCAACGGAAGCTGGTGTAGGCTGGGTCGCCGAAAAGGAACCAGGAGCAGGTGTTGGTCAGGCCACCAGCCAGGGACCAGGAGCAGGTGTCGGCCAGGCTGTTGATGGGCTAGCCCACTATGGGGCTGGAGCTGGCAGAGATTGGTCTGGAGGTGAACCCGGAACCACCGGCTGGGTCTAGGTGATGATTAGCTGTTGGACTCGTGCAGTTAACACATCCAGGATCCGCTGCCGATACTATCTGAGCCTCTTGTAGCTCGAGCATGCCCTCAGTTCTCTCAAAGCAATCCCATGATGAGATGGAATTTGCTGGGTCCATGACTGGCCAGACTGTACTGTTACTGGTAGATTTATGACCCAATTGCAGTACCATCAGAACACAGGTATTTAAACTTTAATTTAGGGCTTTGCAGAAACAGAAAAGTTAAAGTCTCCTTGATGGTATGGTGAACCAAACACCAAACAGTCACATACAGGTAAAAAAAACAATTCTCTGAGTCTCTTACAAAGTTTAGTGAAGCACACACCAAACAAGCACAGGTAGACAAAAAACTGGAAGTGCAAGGCAAAACTCCTAGTCAGGGACAGAAGACTGATGTATTTACTGTGTAACAGGAGAACGGATGTGGTCAAAGGTTGGCAGGTTTGGCGACAAGAGATCAGTCCAATAGCAAATGCTTGAGAGTCTTGCAGGGAAACAAAGAACAGTTTGGCACTTAGTGAGTGTGGGAGAGCAGCTTAGATATTAGACTGATTGGGAATGAATCTCAGGTGAGTGGGCAGGTGGGCATGGCTGGCAGGGAGTGAGAATGGAAAAGTACTGACTGAGCATGTGGACAGATAAAGGAAATGTTAGGTAGGTAAGAAACTCAATATACTGTGACACCTAGTGCATTTTGGAAAGTTCTGTGGACTGATGAAGTTCAAATAGATTTGAACAAAAATGTGTTTTAAGAAAAAGCGAGCGGACTGTGAAGAACATGACAATAACACCTCACCAACTCATACAACGGGTGGATCAGTCTTGCTTTGGGCTTGTGTTACAGCCAGTGGCATGGGGAACATTTCACTGGTAGAGGGCAGAATGGAACAAATTAGATACTGGCAAATTCTGGGAGCAAATACAACACTGTAAAAAAGCTGAAGATGAAAAGAGGATGGCTTCTACCATAAGATAATGATCATAAATACACCTCAAAATCCATAATGGACTGCCTCAAGAGGGAAAAGCTGAAGGTTTTGCTGTTGTTCACCACATCCCCAGACATAAACATCATCAACGTCTGTGGATATATTTCAAAAGAGCAATGTACATGCAAGACCGTTTCCGTTTCTGGCGCTGTCATGAGTGGCAGCCCTTCCTGCAGCTCCATGTGTGTTGTGTGCTATTTTGTACTTTTTGAGCTTTCAGTGCTCTTTTTTTGTCACTGATTACCCGCTATCCTATGGATGAGGGTTTTAATAAGCCTAAACTTGTTTATTCGAGGAACCAACTGCTCGCTCTACAAACAAAGTCCCGGGCCTGTGTGGTTCCCCAGTTACCAGACCAGGTGAGGAGGCCGTATCGGGGTTGCAGAGCCGGCACTAAGCTAAAGGCTAAGCGACTAGTGAGAAAGTGGAGATACAAGCCTTCGGTACCTTTGGTGATCATGGGAAATGTGAACTTACTACCGAACAAAATCGATGAACTGGCTGCGCTGGTGAAAAATGTCAAGACCTATAGGGAGTGCAGTTTGCTGTGCTTTACTGAAACGTGGCTCACGACAAACATCCTGGATGCTAACGTGGAGCTACCCAGCTTCAGCACAGTCAGGGCAGACAGTTGTTAGCTCGGTTCTTTTGTTGGAAGCCCAAGAACGGTCCGGAGAAGTCTTCAGTTCACAGTCAAAGTATTTATTGAGGTCACGTGTAAAGCAATGCAGTGCTAGACTCAGTGGGATATCAGCCAGAATGAGTACTGTTGTCAGACAGAAGTTCATATTTATGTGTTGGGTTTGACCAGCCCAGTACAATAATCAGATAAACATTGCAGAATATAATTGGCCAGTTCCCAAGTCCTGGCACAACATACCTTGTTCTGAACAGGTGATAAACAATCTGTATATGTGTGTATGTGTATGCTGTCGTGAGGCGTGGAGCTGATGTTGCAAGCATCGTAAATAAAGAAGAGAGGTGCTATGAGCATCTGTTGTTATCAGTACTAGTTGTCCTCAGGCACCTGATGTTTATGACATAAGGCTAGGAGTCACATTCTTTAGGACATACAATCGTACTCAAGAACATGAGGTGAGATTCTTTCAAAATGACAAGATGTTTTTGTGTACCAAAGTGTTCAACAAGATGTTCTAGTATGTAACACAGTGCCACAAATGCCTGCGGGAAGAGAAAAGGAGGAGGACTCGCTATATACATCAACACAAGGTGGTGTAATCCTGGGCATGTAAGCACCAAAGTCTCCATCTGCTGCAGAGACATCGAACTTATGGCTGTAAGTTTGTCATTATTTGCCCAGAGAGTTTGGACATGTCATTGTTGTTATTGTTTACATTCCTCCGCGGGTTGACATGGAGGTAGTGTGTGACGTCATCCGCTCTGCTGTTGCCAATCCACAAACAGCATCCTGAGGCCATTGTGTTGATCTCTGGGGACTCACATGACTCTGGACACAATGCTACCTGCTTTCTTCCAGTATGTGGACTGTAGCACCAGGGGAAATAGGACTTTTGATGTACTGTATGCAAATGTAAAGGACGCATACAGCGTCACCTCACTGCCTGCACTGGGGAAAACAGACCACAACCTGATTCTGCTTCAGCCTCACTACAAAACAAGAGTGAGGAGGCTACCCACAACCAAATGTTCATTCAGGAAGTGGTCACCTGAGGCAGAGCAGGCTCTGAGAGATTGCTTTGTCACTACAGACTGGGATGTGCTGCAGGGATCACACGGCGAGGACATTGAGGGGGCTGTGAACTGCACGACTGAGTACATCAACTTCTGTATGGACGTTGTTTTTCCCTTAAGGACTGTACGCTGCTATGCTGACAACAAGCCCTGAATCACGAGTGACATCAAGGGCCTTCAAAACCAGAAGAAGAGGGCTTTTGAGGATGGTGATCAGCAGGAGCTTAAGCGCATGCAGAGGGAACTCAGAGTCCAGCTCAGGGAGGCGAAGGAGCAGTACGGAAGGAAGCTGGAGCAGAAGTTGCAGAACAACAGCATGAAGGAGGTGTGGGATGTGATGAAGATCATCACCAGCTGCAGCTCAAAGCGGGGTACTACCATCGAAGGGGATGTGGGGAGAGGGAACCAGCCGAACAACTTCTTCAACAGGTTTGACCACCCCAACTCATTCGCACCTCAGAGTACTGCACCCCCCTCCCCACCTTCTGCTCTCCCTCTTGACACCAGCACAGAGGAGACCATCCCCCCACCCAAGATCACAGCAGCCCATGTATGCGGAGAGCTGAGGAGGCTTTATCCCAGCAAGGCAGCAGGTCCAGATGGACCCTCGAGAGTAGAGGGTGGGGAGGGGGGTGCAGTACTCTGAGGTGCGAATGAGTTGGGGTGGTCAAACCTGAAGTCAGGCTTGGAACCTGTCTGCAGAAATCAGCTAGGTGGAATGGTCAGAGTCTCTTCAAGGTGTCGTTTTCTTTAGCTCGCCATCCAGTTTCCATCCATCATGCTTGACCAGTGGTCTGTCAGTTGTCTGCTCAAATCCACAGCAGCAGCAGTATGTCAGCACGCAGCATCAGATGATCAAACGAGTCCAAGAATGTCTCCTAGGTTTCTAGTGTTCAGTTCACAGTCCAGTCAGGAGTTCAACAACAGTTGTGTACAGAAGTGAGCAGTGAGCAGTGAGGGTCCTGCTGCGACAGGGTTGTGTCTCAATGAATGGGACACCGCTTCTGCCTTACCTTGTGAAAGGTGGAACTTAGCAGGAGAGGCCCTATCTGATTGGCTCAGGTATGAGGTACTGACAGCCTGGGTGACCAATGACGGAAGAAGACTGGAGTTGCGCACACGTATGGCTGGACAGCAGTGAACTATACCAGAGTGTGATGAATGCTTATAGACTATAGCAGAGGGTTTTCAGCAGAGTTGACCAGTGCTACACCATAGTAAGCTGCAGTACCATTTGTTTCAACAGATTCAGTCTTCGTATTTGGCTGCATTCTGCCTATAGAGCTGACAATGTGGGTGTTATTGACAATTTTAACCTTTTCTTGAATTGTCTTTTCACTCACTCACTTCACTTCACATCACATCACTATCCACCAACAGCCTTAGCAACATTTTGAGTAAACCCAGGAATAGTGAACACAGTGATGGCCTCGTGAGCATCTTTTGGAAGTGTCTCAAATGCCAGCAGTTACCATGTAATGAAGCCCCCCCCCCCCCCCCAAGATAGTGGAGGCAAGTCAGAAATAAATGGATGAACATGAAATGTTTTTAATTTTTTTTAACATAGATTTTATTATATTTTTTTGACTAAAAACAGCACAGTACAACAACGTGTCAGGCATCATCACCTCCACAACATCCAAATAAAAAAAAGTTATATGCAATGGACAATGGAAAAGGGGCTCTTTATACATCACTTTTGACTTTGCATATAAGTTTCATATTCGGCAAAGCATATAGTAGCAGGAAGGCAAATGACCCTTAAAGTAGTGAGGATGAGTGAGCCAGCATTATCCCCAATTCCAACAAATATATTTTCCACTTTTACCATCTAGCAATATATGTAATTTCTGAGTCTTAGTAGGAAAATCTTGCCATCTAACGAATATTTTTTATGATTTCAAGCTAATTATCTAATTTAGGTGGGTCAGTCTGTAACCACTTATGACTAATTGCTTTGACAGTGACAGGCACGTCGGAAATCTGTTGCCGGAGAATGTGTTGCACGATTCTCCAATTACAATGACAAAGCAATTGTATCTTTGGCCAGCTCCGAAAAGTGTAGTGATCTGCTTCACTATCCCCCAGAATTGCTCCAACATGTATGGTCTGTCAATATGAGATATGTTTTCATTTTGGGAGTAAGAAAAAAAACAGACAAGATTCTTCCTCATGCCAATATGAAGAAGAAGAAAGTAGAAAAAATAGTTTCACACGTGTTCTCCTATTATTGACTGGTTATTTTATCACTTTATCATTTCTTTCTTTTCCTCGTCTCTCCTTAATATAGTTTGTGGTAGTTTCCCTACCCTTTGCAATTGCCTGGTAAAGTTTTGAAACTACTGAAGTAGAGTGTATGCCTCTACCACTAATTGTATTATTTCAGTAGGATCTGTAATTTTGTTGTTCTTCCAAATTTCTTTCATAAAATATTGGCGTAACTGTAAATATCTTTAAAAATCATGCTTTTCCTAATTATTCCTTTCTTTCCCCAAGTTCCTCTGTCTCTTCATGTAATCCCTGACAGTTTTGATAATATTGAGATCAGGGCTCTGTGGGGGCCATACCATCACTTCCAGGACTTCTCGTTCTTCTTTATGCTGAAGATAGTTCTTAATGACATTGGCTATGTAGGGGAATTAATTTAATGTTGGTATTGCATTCGTTAATAAAATATCGGGGCACCACCTTCCTCAGCTAAGAAGGACCGTATGGAGACTGACTCCTGTAATGCTGATGTCATGGTAATGAATGAACCAATAGGAAACCAGTCTGATAATCTGAAGGGTAAACTCTGGATATAGGGATCGTTTATATTCAGCTCAAAAGGACACCGTTTGACTACGACTTGAATTAAAAAGAACTTATTTATTAAACACAATTATGAATAATGAATAATGTATCATGAATAGTACGACAGAGAATATAGGTGATCTGAAACAACACAAGCAGAGAGAAACTTATGGCAAACAATGGCAGAATGAGTTTGGCAATAGTGAGAAGTAGTTAAAGGGAAAACTGGGGACGCAAATGTAGAGTTAATTTACTGAACGAATGGTTAAGAGAATTTAGGCAAATTTACAGTATCATAACCTCACGGACCAACTCTTATTCAAACCCGCTTAACATGCCTACTTGGCCAGCGACGCTCCTGTTTGATGTCTGCTCCGAACTGACACGAAGACTCCAAGCTGTGTCCGTGGCTCTGATCTGCACGAATCGAGCAAACCACAGTGGCGAGCCAGTGTTGGACAGGGATGTTTCAGGGGCTGGAACTCTCCGGTGTCGGTCACAGACGAGGAGCAGCTTCTGATAATTGCCTAGCCCGAGCCAGTGGGTTAGCAGATGGCTGCAGGACTTCGTAATAGTTGGTGACCGTGAAACAGGACTTTAGATTACTAACAATGAGATTGAATGTCTCTTTGATGGCCGGTCAAAAAGTGCCTCCAAAATTATTATTATGTGAGTAGAATTTTACACAAATCAAAACAAATGAAATCATGTGGCTTAATGTGGCGAGCAAAAATTAAAGTTTCACGAAGAGAAAACAAAAGAAAGTACGTCTTCTGAAGAATGAACTCAGGCTACTCAGCGTGATTATGAGCAGCAACAAAAAGAAGACAAGACGAACGCAAAAACAGGACCGAACGAATGCTAAAAAAAACTAGAATAGAAACTTAGACTGAAAAGGAAAAATTAAGACTAGAAGAAGACAAACGAAAGACTAAGACAAGACTCTACAGACTAAACAGACTCTACAGACTAACAAGACAGACTAACTAACTGTCCGCTGCATGCGGCAGATGGTTTTTCTCGCTCCAAGGTGTGTCTAATCACTGATGGGCTGTCGTGCATGTGGGATGGTTCGTAGGCGCGCAATGTCATTTCATCTTGTACGGCGAGGATTAATTAATGATTCACACGAGGGGCTCATCTGCTTCTCACTATGGTCAATCACATATGTTTTGAATGGACAGTTTTCAAAAGCATTTCAACATTGTTCACAACATGCGTTAGGCACTTCTTATGAGTGGCTGACAACATTAAATGATGACTCATGATAACGGAATCATGATAAGAATTTCTAATACTCATCCTAATATATATGATGACTCAAGGTATAACTAACACAAAAATAAAGAAATAAAGAAGGGAAGACTATATTTGCCCAAAATGGTCATCACTATAGTGGTTACTTATTAATAAATGTATCATGTCAAGCGTCTTCAACCTAACCGTTACGAACCTCTAGACGGCAGTATGGTTCCATGATAAAAACTCAGACAAACTTGGAAGAAAAGTTAAAATCACAGCTTTGTCATTCTACAAGCTACAAACACCGAAAAAGCATTGATATCACACAGATTGCAGGCTTGACACTGTAAGAAAATCCAAAGTGAGATCAAACATAGAGAATTGGTTATCCTGGTATACTGGAGAACAAGACACACAGATCTACAAAACAGTTTGTTTCAGGAATGTCTAATTTACAGCCCATCAGCATTATTTCGTTTGTTGTATTTCGTCTGCTACAGCTATATGTCGTTGTCCTGCTGCAGAACAAATTTGGGGCCAATCATCCTGTTGAGCGACTATCCAAGGGATCAAAAAATATATAGTCGCAGAGAGGCTAAGAAAGGGAAAAACTTTTACCTGCCGGACGCGCTGGTCGATGATAAGTGATGGCTCCAAAGATGTGTTATGTTTGTAGGCTATATTTATTGCAGATCGAACACAAACACTTGGACGATTTCATAATCTTGAACATTTCCATGCATCTTGTATGAGTATCAAAAGCCAAGCGAAGCCAAGCGAAGCCAAGCATAGTAAAGCGGTCAGCACAGTAGGATGTTCCCCACTCACCCTCTCAGTTCATTCAAAAGAACCCGCCAGGTGAAGAACAGCTGATATTACTACTGCTGATGTACCACCCACACCACGTGACACATATCCCCGTATGTGACTAATAATAAATTCATAAATGCATGCACCCATATAAATACTGCAGAAACTACAAATGGCATTAGCTGGCACCTACACATTCGCCTCCCTAATGGTATTGCGTGATTGATCTGCCATTGAGGACACCATTAATCCTGATGGGCTCATTATTTAGATGTATATCATTTAAAACTTTGAGAAGTTCAGTCTCAGTGCTAAGGTGTGGATGAAATCCAGACTGAAATGCATTAAAAAGATTGTTCTGCATCATGAAAACATGCGTTTGTTGAAAACAAACCCTTTCAATAATTTTTCCTAGAAAGGGAAGATTTGATATTGGCCTGTAGTTACTTACTACTGAAGCATCCAGATTAGTCTTTTTTAGGAGAGGTTTTATTACTGCAGTTTTCAAGGCATGGGGAAACTGACCAGACTGAAGAGAATTATTTATTATCTGCAAGACATCTGGAGCTATGCAATTAAAAACATTTTTTAAAAAGTTTGTTGACAGAGTATCAAGGCAGCATGTTGTGGATTTTAACTGTGATACAGTTTCTATCAGCCGTGTATGATCTAGAAGGTTAAAATGTGCTAGATTAAATGGAGAACAAGAAGGCACAGGTGGACTTATCATTTTGCCTGAGCTGGAGCTGCACACTGTTTGTCTTATCCTTGAAATTTTATTTGTAAAAAAGGCTGCAAAATCATTGCATGACTTGTTGGATAACAGTTCAGGAGGGACTGATGCTGTGGGGTTTGTCAGTCTACCCACAACAGAGAACAAAGTGTGAGCATTATTACAATTTCTGTTGATGATCTCTGAGAAGAATGCTTGCCTTGCCTTCTTTAGTTCATGGTTATAGGTGTGGAGACTGTTTTTGTAAATCTCGTAATGAACCTAGAGTTTGGTTTTTTGCTACCTGTGCTCTGCCTGTCTGCAGACACTTTTCTGGACTTTGACCAGTGTGGTCTTTCTCCAAGGTGCCTTTTCCTTCCTGACAAAACTTTGGTCTTAGTTAGGACGATGGAGTCAATGATAGTCATAACTTTGGAACTGAAACTATTTACAAGGTCATCAGTTGAAGCTGAGGGCAGTGTTGGTGATGGTGTAAAAGACTGAGTGAAGACTGCACAGGTGTTACCATTAATATAACGCTTTTTGATTACCTCTGTTCCACTTTTGTTAAGAATAGCAGGTGTGGCCATTTTAAATGACACACAGAAATGATCATAAAGAGCAACATCCATCACCACAACCTCAGAGATATTAAGCCCTTTGGAAATGACCAAATCTAATATATGCCCTTTGTTATGTGTTGAATGTGTTACATGCTGAGATAGGCCAAAATGATCCAGAATGTTTAAAAGTTCTTCAGCACATCCATCTTTAAGATTATCAATATGAATGTTGAAGTCACCCACTAACACAACGCAGCCAAAATCAATACAAACAACAGACAGTAGTTTGGCAAACTCATCGGAAAACTTTGCATTGTATTTTCTGGGTTTGTAGAAGGTTACGAAGACTGATCAACAGGGAGACTTTGATTGAATGGCAACATATTCAAAAGATTCAAACTAACCATAAGAGACTCTCTTGCATTGAATGCTATCATTAAGCAAAATAGCGACTCCACCTCCTCTCTTATGCACTCTTACTTCACTTATGAAACTGAAATTCAGAGGGGCTGACTCATTGAGAACTGCTGCACTGTTATCTTGTCCTAACCAAGTTTCAGTTAAAAACATAAAATCAAGCTTGTGCTTGATGGTAAAGTCATTGATTAAGAATGACTTGCCTGCCAAAGACCTAACATTTAAAAGAGCTAACTTAAATGTGCTAAAAAGTCCAACATCCCCATGATTTAGAACATACTGTGGCTGACATGGAATACATGTTAAATTTGATGATGTGATGTTTCTGGAGACATGGACCGATCTTCTCCTCCTACCTATTGAGACATGAATCAATGAAGCTTCCGGCACAATGGGCCCTGGCTTTTCTTTGGAAAGGTCAGGCATAACATTTGCCTTAAAAGCTGGACCCAGAACACATCAGGTACCAACACAAATATGTGGTTGTGCTGGGCTCTTACTAGGGGACTGGAGTAGGTTCAGATCAAGCCGTGGAGGGGGTGGAGGTGGTGCCCGTCGGCGCTGTGGTGGTTGAGGGGGACAGGGTGGTTGTAGGGGGCGGGGTGGAATTTGGGGGACAGGATCCCAGATGGGCTAGGAGTAAGCCTGATGCCAGCACTGACAAGTTTGTTCATTTGGTCAGTAAACTCCAGCAGGGGGAGGAGGGTGATGGGATACCCAGTGAAGATGATGAGCTGGACAGAGTTTGGGCAGTTGGAGTTTTAGTGGTTGGAGTCGGTGAGTCCTCACGAGCAGTGGCCCCTGGTGGAGGACATGAGGCATCCCCTTTTTTACTCTGGCATCCCTAATGGTTATAGCATACAGGCGGGGGGAGAATCGGTTCTCCTTCATGTTTTGGTGTTTGCTGCTTTTGTTTGGATTCCTCTTGTCTCTTGTCCTTGGGAGTGGGAACAGTGTTACACAGGAAGAAAGATAGGTTGGAGGCAAAAAACTTTACTCCTGACTTGTTTAGGGAAAGTCTGTCTCCTTTGAAAAAATGTCTGCGGTCCCAGAAAAAGTTAAAATTGTCAATAAAATGCACTGGGTGGACATCACATGCAGTTGAAAGCCATCTGTTTACTGCCAACAATCTGCTGAATCTCTCTCCTCCTCCTCTGATTGGTGGTAAAGGCCCACTGAGGAAGACTTCAGCATTCAGAGAGCTCACTGCATTTAGCAGTTTACCTAAGTCTCATTTGAGCACTTCAGATTGTCGTTTTGCAATATCATTTGCCCCTGTGTGCAGTACAAGGTATTACAAAGTTGGAATTTCTGCAACAATACTAAGGATTCTGTGGGTCATGTTGGAGACTGTATCATGAGGAAAACACAACACTTTTGTGTTTCTGCTGTACATGCTTCCCACATTTTTAATAGCAGAATTACCAACAACCAGAGTCTCAGGACCAGTCAGTAGCTTTCTATCTTCTGACTTCCTGTCAGGCCTTACCCTTCTCTGTGAGTCCAAGAAGTTATCCAGGTTTTCAGTTGGAGAATCAGCTTTACCTGCCAGCAGGCTTTTTCTGTTGGTAGGCCGAAGCAGGCTTTTTCTGTCAGTAGGCCAGAGCAGAGTGTATCCATGAAATATCAGGGGTCACGAAGGTCATCCACAACTTTTAAATATTTGTCCATTAAATATGTCTTTAGATGTCCAATTCAGCCAAAAATTAAAAATTTCAAGTTTAAGGAAAATTAAAATGAACACAGAAAACAAGATGGGAAATCACAAGCCCAGACAGGAACCAGCTACCAGAGGAGGAGGAGTTTTTTTAAGAAGTGCCTTTCAAAGTGACCCGTCCAACAAAGGATAATCGCCCTGTGTTATTAACACTGACATGTAGAACTACTTTTGCATATGTAGTTCACCCAAAAATGTGCCAGTTGTATTTGCACATCGTCACTTAACCTCTGCTGCTTGACTTCAGGGAGTAACGATCATTATGAAATTAACATTAATCATAGAAGGGGTGCAGATTTTGCGATCAATACTGGCCCATAGACTATAGGGCAAGACAGCTACATAATTCGGCATATTGAGTTAACTATTCCTTATTTTAGTCCATCCACACATGACAGTTGGACAGCTATTCTCTCACCTTGTTTGGGTCTTTTGGAGCAGCTGATCTGCAACAGATAGTATAGACCATAGTGTGCCACCATTATAAAGTTAACATTAGTTGTCAAGCGGCAGTTTGCAAATATTACTGGTCCTACACAGGCCTAATGCATGCATATAAGATAAAATCAAGATGACATATTCAAACATGGTATTTCAGTTAGAGATAAGTTTATTTTTAATAAACATTCAGAACCAATACCAGTAACCTGGTATTGTTATTTCTCATACTGTGACAATGCATCCATGTTCATGTTTCATCTTAAGTAAAAAACACGTCAAAAATTAGATAAACTCAAAAATGTACAGTGCTATAAATGCACATTCCTATAAATTTGGTTTCAACAGCTGAACACTATTTACAAAGATCAGGCATATGCAGTACCTCTTTAGGTATAGAGAGCTTAAATATCACCATAAATATCAAATACCTTCATCATTCAAAGAATTTAACAATATATTCAAAACAGTACATTAAAAAAAATAACTAATTTTGTTAACCCACACTTAAACCACAGTGATATACTCTCTCAACCCAATGCTGGTTTTCTAAATAAGTGCTCATATTTTTGGCTCAAGGGCTTAAAATCAGGTAGGTACTTAGTGCAACACTTATGTTAACATCAAATAACAAATACTAACTGATTTTAAACACAAGATTTATTGTCAGTGCAGATTGTTAAACCTGTCAACAGCCTGTCTATCCATGTACTACAGACAGACTTGCTTTCTGTAGGGCCTTTTACACTGCACTGTCTAGAACACAAAGAAGAAGCAGCACGGTGGGTCTTAACCAGGTCCTTGTATACTTCCTAGGATCAAACTTTGAAGTAGGGGGGCCGTTGATGTTACTCATCATTAAGAGACCAGTAGGACAGCCTTCTTGTCTGTACTTATATTGTTTGAGGCTAAAGTTCCTCTCACACTCTGCTTCGCTGACAGGGAACATTTTCATGCAGTTAAGGAGTGGTTTTAGGTCCTTAGGCTCACTGTTGGGCTCTTCCAGTAGGTCCTGCATTCTATTTAGTACTTGGTCTGTGTACGAGTTAAATCACTTGCACAGTCACAACTTGTTCTTCACCATGGCAGATGCTGGAATTTGATGGCCATTTCCTCTGGTCAAGGATGCTGAAGTCCTTGTTGGTCTAATCTTCGAGAGACAAGCGTTGCTTAAGATTGTTTACAAGGCTTTCTAAGAACTGGCTTGGATTGATAGACTTGAGCTTTGGATTTCTTTTCAAGGCTATAGACCGATACTCCCCACTCTTTGCTTCTAAAGCCTCACCATATTTCTCACCTGGACTCTCTTTAAATGACTTTATCAGTCTGATTGTGCATTTCAGCAGATGTTGTGCTCTAAGGAGAATGAGTCTGAAGCTCCTGTGACAGGAGCTTGTTGTCCTTGTTGGAACTCCTCTCATCAGAACAAGCATTCTTAAAGTGCTGCACAAGAGCTACTAGTCATGTCCAAACAGCATAAGCAGCCTGGAAGCTACTGGCCACCCGGTGTACATCCCAGACTCTGCCAATGTGAAGAAGTTGTGAGCCTACTTCAGCTGCTGCATCTTTCAATTCATGCTCATTTTTGTTGGACATGCTGTACAGAGAAAACAGCTTCTGCAGAAAAGCTTTAAAGTGATTGAGAGAGTTTACCTCATCAGCTACATCTGACATAGCTAGTTTAAGTCTATGGTTCATACAGTGCCATACAAAAAGCTGTGGGAATGTCAAAGTCAACCTGGTTGCTACTCCTAACTGAACATGATGCCAGCTCCATCAGATACAAATGTTACCCAGTTTTCATGGAGCCATTCTTCTGTAAAGCTAGCATTGGTTAAACAAGTGAGTCAGCCCTCTACTATGCCATCTGCTCTTTGATTTTCCAGTTCAACAAGCTCAAGGAATATGAATTCAGGGCTTTCTTCTTGCTTTAACTGAAACTGTCACGACAGCTTTGTGACTTAAAGGAGTGGCGTTGTCAATTTGGACAGCTAACTTACTCGATGATTCTATTATGCTATTGACAATTTTGTTCTGCATCTCATTGGCAACGTGTGGTTATTTGTGTTGCACTGTAACATAAATGAAGTATTGAGCCCTCTTTATACCATTCAATTCCTGCGGCTCAATGAGGCTCTCATGGTCAGAAAAGGGTCTGTTCTTTTTGGCCAAATGGTAGGCTGTTCGAAACACAGCTTCGGTTTCCTTCATGTAGGACTCAGTCATAGCCCCCATCACATTTTCAGTGACCGCTTCTTTCTGTTGCTCTTCCATCTTGAATTTCAAAGTTCATTCATTCTCTCTCTTAAGAGACACCTTGCTCCTTGTGAATTCCAAAAGAGTTCACACAGCTACAGACCGAACACCCTGTGAAGAAGATAAACAAACATTGTAACTATTTTATTCACATCTGTGTAGTGTCCATTTCTCCCACATACATACAAGCACACAAACACACTATATATATTTCTCTGTGTCCACTGTTTTAAAAGCTGCCAAAACTAATGTTTTCTGTTTTTGTATCCTGACCAAGGGTTCTTGCATGTGAAATTGTCTTTCTATTTGACTGTCCACAGGTCTGGCCAGTAATTATTTGTGTCTGCAAAAAATAACATGAGTGATTGAACTATAGGCTGGAACAATTGAAACAATTACCTGTTCCCACATGTCCTGGAAAACACTTGACAAATTTTCCCACCATGAAACACATGGAAAATGAGAGAAAAAGTAAAATGTCCTTGAAAAAGTTGTGCTGTCCTCAAAAATTATTTCAGCATTCTCCTCTTTTCCTATAGCTGAGAATGAACTTCTAGGCTGTCTACCAGAGTGCCCCAAAACAGATAACACAGGCAGCTGAAAGGGCTAAATTATGTTCATGATATTAATGCTCAAATAGTAGTTCATGGATGAGAGAATTTTGTATAGGTTGCTGTCAGTGGTGCTGTGGAAGTGCTGTGAACACACCCCCAAGTCATGTCACATGGCAGCAATGCAGGTTAGATGACATTACAACTTCAGTGGCTGAAAGCCCAGTTGTACACGAGTCAAACACCAGCTAAATACTGGCCAACATTACGTACATCTTTACATTTTTACTTTGCTTGCATTGTCTCTTCAAATGCAAATACTGCATTGATATGATTAAATGGACCACAACATGACATATATGTTTGTTTTTTTTTTCTTTTCAGTAGTAGCATCTCACAGTGGGTGTGCTTCATCTTATTAAAGACTCCACTTAATATTTCTAGTAATGGGGCATAGTGAAATATGGTGTGAAAAACAGAGTGTCAGCTAAAAATCCTAGAAAACTCGACTCTAACTTTGAATCGTACATTTAGGTATGTAAAGTTCAGTCTAAATTCTAGGCTACTATTTTGTGTTATTGTGTTTATAGAATTCTTGACAAAAAAGCACTTGTTGTGAATTAATGATAAAGATGATACATTGTGTTTACATCACACAGTACAATAATGGAATATCATATACCGTATTGATCCGAATATAAGACGATATTTTTTCCCTTTAAAAATGCCTGAAAATGACACCTCGTCTTATATTCGGGGTCTCAGGAGTTACCCATGTAAAACAATAGTTAGCGCCACTTTCATCTCCGTCAGCGTTTAGTGCAGTGTGACCCTAGCGTGATCCTGTAAACAAGTCGGCGAGAGTGTGTCTGTTAGCCTTCATTTGCATAAGCTACTGAATGACAGAAAGATGCAGCCAGGGCACAGAGATCCACTTGAAAAAAGCGCTTCCAAAGTCGGTCAGGTGAATAAAAATCTGAGGAGAAGCTATGATGCCAATTTCAAACTTATGGTTGTCAACGAAGCTGAGAGAACGAATAACGTGAGGGCAGGAAAAAGATATGATGTGACTGAGTGCAATGTACGACGCTGGCGGTCCCAGAAAGATGAGCTAAAAAATGCTCACAGCCAGAGAAGGAGCTATCGTGGTCCACAAACTGGTCGCTTCAATGAAATTGACCGAAGGGTGTGTGATTATGTCAATGAAAAACGTAATGAAGGGATGCCCATCACGAGGGCAGTGATGCAGCAAAAAGCACTTGAAATAGCCACAGAGCTTAACATTCCCCGCGCCGAATTCAAAGCCAGCATGGGCTGGTGCCGCAGAATGATGCGCCGTAATGGTCTGTCCCTCAGACGCAGGACAAGCCTAGCCCAGCGTTTGCCCGCAGACTTCAGAGAGAAGCTGGTAACTTACCAGCGTTATGTCATTAAATTGAGAAAGAAGCATGACTACCCCCTAGATCAGATGGGCAACGCAGACCAGACACCTGTTTTTTTCGACATGCCCACATCTGTCACAGTTCATAAAAGAGGAGACAAATCAGTGATTGTTAAGTCTACAGGGAACGAGAAGAGCCGCGTTACCGTCATGTTATCCTGCCTCGCTGATGGGACCAAACTCCCCCCCTATGTGATTTTGAAACGAAAA
>JBBMOE010000087.1:203673-298445 GCA_037975065.1 Chaetodon trifasciatus
CCCCCCCCATGTGGCAGTCTTTCAATTTTCAATTCTACAAAAAGAGAACATGTAGTTACAAAAATATACATGGAATACTATGCTTACAAACAGTTAGCCTAACCCACCATTACAATACTACAGTACATTGGCTCAGTGATGTACTGAAACATATATTTACTTACAGTATACTTTGGTGCAGTATATAGTATAGTCATACAGTAATTGCTGTCAACATTTACCTGTTCTCTTCTCTAAATCTTCGGATTATGGTGGACACAGTGAGTCTACTGATGTTTGGTTGTACCCTTTGTCCGGCCTCCCTCATGCTCATACCATGGACATGAACATGGTCAATCACAGCAGCTCTGATTTCATCAGATATTACTGTTCTTTGTCATCGCTGACCACCTTGACCACCTCGACCTCTTCGACCTCTTCGACCATCTCGGCAACCTCTCACAGGAAGTGTTCCTCTCAGATTTCTATCCATTGTAGTGCCTCGCAAACCAGTGCTCTCTGAACTGACTTTTATATGTTCCCTCACATCGTTAGCCACAAGTGTGATCAATTTTGAGTTGTTGTGTTCAACCAGTGACACCTGTGTTTTACTTGTGTTTGACTTTTGCCTCCTGTGCTCACCATTATGCAACACAAGTGCATCACAATGAAAATGTGTTGGCAAGTTGTGTCTAAACAGGTGAACAGTGCTTATGGTTTTGCCAAAAGAGTGACTGATTCAGTCAGTGGGTTCAGGCAACGGAGCATTTGGTTCAGACAATAGGGTTTAGTTTTTTAGTAATTGAGAAAAACTGTAATCACAGCATGTTAACCTAGCGACCTCCTCCCGCCTTCTCACCTGCACACCTGCTGCCAATCCACTCATCAATGACACCTGTAGCCTGCAGTATACGAACTCCGGGCTTTCACTCTACTCCTCGTCAGATGGGTCTGTGTTTCATAGTGGCACTACGTTCAGCCAGCTCTTCTCCTTCTCTACAGTTTCCTTGTGCTGTCATTGAAACTGCCTAATTGTATTTTACCTGTGCTTCAGGTCCATTATCTCTTGCTCTCCTGCTTTGCTTGTTATGCCCTGATCCTTGTCAGTCTCCAGTGTTCTTCCTGGAGTTCCAGTCACTGCCTGCTTTGATCTTCTGTTTGTCTCCGATTCACAATACACAGTACAGTTCTACTTTTGGGTCCGAAGTAGTTACCTAAAACTTAACAAAATGATCTGGCCCAAATGGGCCCTATAAACTCAGACCAGGAAACAACTACCATACAACAAAACATTTTCAAACAAGGAATGTCATGAAAGTCATGGGGACTCAAAAGTCCCAATTAAATAACCAACTCTCTCTGTTCTCTAATCTCTCCCTCAGTCCCCTAACCCATTCAACCATGACAGCAAGTGGCATCTGCATTACCATCTGCACCCATATCCATAAGAGAGTCATATTCCACAGACCCTGAGCCTTTCACTGGTGATTTGGACAAATGCCATTGGTTGCTACTAAAGTGCTCTATTATTTGCAGTCAATGAAATGAATGAAAGTCAGTGAAAATACAATACAATATATTATTTAATTCTTGAGATGAGGGATGCTGGTGTTGCCTGAGGTGGTGCATGCAAATAATTCTTAGGGCACTATTTACTATGGATATTTTGTGCCCAAGTTGACAGCTGTGTTTGACCACCCAGGTCATTATGGGAATGTTTCCAATCATCTTTTAAACCTACAACAGGATTGAGAAGTGGATATGCTTGCTTCATCTGTGCCCAGGGAAAGACCTCAAATCATAATCCAGCTGGTCTGCTGCGTCTGTTGCTCATACCCAGTTGTCCTTGGTCTAGTGAGGATGACTGGCCATAGTGAGGATAACTGTGGCGATCCAAGGCGGTTCACTTTGTAGCCCTTCCCATGGTCCCCTCAGTCAGAGAGATTGCTGGTCTCCTAGTAACACATGTATTCAGATTCCATGGTATTCACTCAGGTATTGTCTCGGACAGAGTTCCACAATTCATTTCCTTAGTGTGAAAAGAAATTTGTTGAGCCCTGGGGGGCAACGGTCAGTCTCTCTTATTAGAACTTGTGAGAGATTTCTGCTGTCTGTCTTCATGTGATTAATCTCTTGGTTACCTGCCTCCTTTTCCCTTGCAAGGAGAGATTGCTCTGCCCTCTATCCAGATGCACCTCTGCCACTGCTGCAAAATCTGGAGGGTGACTCGAGCTGCTCTATTAAGAAATGCTGATTCTGTCACTGACCACCACCTGAACCCGGCACCCACATACAAAACCGGGTCAGAGAGTTTCTCGCCCAAGAAAATTCTTCTTAAGACTGATTCTTGCCTAATATTACGAGGATCCAACTGGCATTCCATCTGTCTCATTTTACACGTTTTTTCTTGTCCTCTATACCCTCCTTCCAACCCTTCTCCTCTGGCCCGACTCTTAACCAGCATTCAGTCAGACGTCCTCTGGTAGTACGCCAGTGGGCTACAAGGACTGCAGTACCTTGTCGACTGGAAAGGATATTGCCTGGAGGAGTGGTCATGTGTGACACTGTCCTTCATTTTGGTTGCTCTGATGGTCAGGGATTTCCATTGTACCTACCCTGAGAAACCTGGTGGTACGCCTGGAGGCTCTCTGGTGGGGTACAGTCAAAGTCTAGCAGGAAACCTCTGTCAACCCTAGTATTTCTGCTGTTTTCCTCTCCCTAGTGTGTCCTGTTTGTCTTGCTGTGTTTGTTTTTATGGGTGTATCTGTTTCATCAGGGTCTGGCAACCTAGTTTCCTCCTCCTGCCTACTCTTATTTGTGCTTCAGGCCCATTGTCTCCTTCCTTCCTGATTTGCCTGCTATGCCCTGATCCTCATCAGTCTCTGGTTTTCTTCCTGAAGATTCCAGGCATTGACTACCCTGCTGTTTGCCTCCGATCCTGCCCTTAGATTAATTCCATTACATCTCTCAGAAAGTCCACCACTAGCTGCTCGTACAATAAATTTCTCTTGGTTCAACTTTCACATGGTCACTGAGTCAAGTTCATCTTGCGGGTCCTGAGTAACTGCCAAAAACTTAACATCTTGGAAACTTATGGAGCCAAAAGTGTAAGTCTGTTTGCTTCTGTAGTTAAATGCCTGCGACCGGCACAAAATTTCTTTCTGATGTAAAAATTATGGGGAGTGAAAATTGGAGTGAGAACAAACTTCCAAAATGCACCACACCACGTCCTGCCTATGGTGTGGGCTTATTGCTTTATTCCAAAACTTTGTGTATCCCTTATACTTCTTGTCCACAATGTACCTAATCTAAGAATATATTCGCTTGCAAATGAAACCTTTTACTTTCCTCCCACCTTTCACTTTGTCTACCCCTACGACACCCACAAAATTAGGTGCTGGAGGTTGGTCACCCTTGGATACAGACCGTTACCAGTGGTTACAGGTGGACTTGGGTTCAAGGAAGCAAGTGGTTGCCATAGTGACGCAGGGTCGCTACAGTAGCTCTGATTGGATCAGCAAGTATCGGTTGCTTTACAGTGACACACAGAAAAACTGGAGGCCTTATCTGCAGGATGGAAACATCTGGGTAAGTAAGAATTGTATCTCATATATTGTAACATCATCTCATCTGATCTAAACTTTCCTTTTAACTCTTTGAAACCATTTAATGAAATTTACATAAAAATTTCACAAAGATGCTATTCACATATTGCTGGAATAAATGCATTGAAGTTAATGGTCATAGTCTTCAGAGTAAGTGATATACCCAAGACTTTTGGACGGGAGAATGGAAAAATGAAAGTTAGGAAATCAGGCTACTTTTCTTTCTATTCATGCCTTGGTTTGCCTTAAAGAGCTGGATGCACTCAACTTGTGTCTGATTAGCTACCCATCTCGACCATCCAAATAGTCCAAGTCGCCATTCATGGTATTGCAACAAAAAAATCCCCTGCCTCTGAAAAAGTCTTTCAATTTCCCATACACCACCGTTATTATTAACAGACTGTAAGGACTCCTGAAACTGCAAGCAAGGAAAACTATTATGCTTTGTATTATTTTTAATCCATGCAAGTTTTAAAGAGGTATTTGTTTAGTTTTCCTAGAGTCCTAGAAAAGTTGCTCACCTCAATTTTAGAGTAATGAGACATCCTTTTCCATGAAAGCATAAATGTAAATACATTGCAGCAATGTGTTAACATTGCTGCCGCTGTGTGTCTCACTGTATTTGAGAATATACAGTGACAACAGAATGTCATATTAGATCATCTTCAGGTTGAGATGTACTTTAGTCGCATTGTAACTGTAACACTTACCAATAAAGTGAGAATATTATTCTTTTAAGTAAAGTGAGTACTTTACAGACTTTCTAATTTTACTTGTAGAATATGTTTCAAAAGCCAACTGCTTTTGAACTAAATTATCAGTAAAACATTTGGACACACCCTCTCATTCAATGTTTTTCTTTATTTTTATTATTTTCGCTATCATAAATTAATGAACATATCAAAACTATGAACTAACACAATTTCATTGTATACAATAAAGTGTAGACAAAGCAAAATAGCTTTGATGACAGCTTTGTACATTGTTGGCATTCTCTCAGCCAGCTTCAGATGGTCAGGTGGAATGGTTTTTCAACATTCTTGAGGGTTTCCATATATATTGAGCACTTGTTGGCTGCTTTTCCATAAATAGCCTGGAGCTGTGATATTTGCAGTATTACAGCAGCTAAGTGGATTGTGCAATAACAAAAAGTGTAAAGTAAAAAAAGAAAAGGGAATGATGAATAAGTAAACAATATAGTTAGTAAATCAGAGTAAACAGATGATGGTTGAATTCATCATTACTGCACATAGGAAGTATTGATATTGCACAATTTAGAATACACAAGTTAATTTTTCAGTTTCGGTGTGTGTCTGTGGTCTAGTGGGAGCAGAATTCATTGTTAAGTCTGACAGCAACAGGAAGGAAAGACCTGCAGTATCTTTCCTTCACACACTGTGGATGATGCAGCCTGCAACTGAAGGAGCTGTCCTGCATATTTGGCATAGCCATCATTTTCCTTTCTTCTGCTAGCTCCACCAGGTCGAGGGGTCATCCCAGGACAGAGCTGGTCTTCTTAACCAGTCTGTTAAATGTCTCCCTGTCAGCAGTCAAAATTCCATTGCCCCAGCAGACCACACCTTGGAAATAGCTGGTACCACCTCAGACTCAACAAAGATTCTCAGGAGTGCCCCCTGCACTCCAAAAGACCTGAGTCTTCTCAGCACATACAGTCTGCTCTGGCTTTTCTTATGTTGTGCATTTGTATTGTCAGTCCAGTCCAGTTAACTATTCAGGTGAACACACAGATACATGTAAGATTACTTAATACTACTTCTTCTTAATGTCGTCACTCCCAGGATGTTCAGCTCTTTGGTTTTCCTTGGATTGACCTGGATGTGGTTCCACTGGCAACAGTCCAGTCATTTCTCCATACTCCCTTTCATCCTCACCTGTGATGAAGCAGATGATTGCGGAGTTGTCACAGAAATTATTATTGGCAGTTAACTGAATTGTGCGTGAAGGCTGCAGTGTAGAGGGTGAAGAGGAAGAGAGGACTGTTCTCTGTGGGGCCCCTGTGCTGCAGACAACCATTTCAGACTCACAATCCTTTATCCTCACATACTGTGGTCATTTGATGAGGTAGTCCATGATGTGAGGCGGTGGTCCACCCTGGTGCACTGTGTGGCCTATGTCATCTGAATGCACTGGAGAAATCAAAGAATATGATTCTCACAGTGCTTCCAGCCTTTCCAGGTTAGAGGGATCTCTGTAGGAGGTAGATGAAAGCACCATTTCCCAGTGCCAGGTTGATAAGGTAGCAGCTCCATTAATGGGTTCACCAGGGTGTGGAATGGACAAGGACCACATTCTCCAGGGTCTTCATCAGTTGATGAGTTACAGACCGGAGACAAGACTTAAACAAAACTAGACTTATTAACAATAAGGGGAACAAAAAACACACTCATAAGGAGCGGAGAGAAAAAGAACAAAAGGCGAACAGCAAACTGAAGGTGCACTCAAGCAAGTGGAACAAACAATTCTCCACGTGGTGGGTTGTGGCTGAGCAAGGGCTGACACGGCAGGTAGGCACTAGAAAAAGACAAAAGCACACATGAGGGCAGAAGAAAAAACATGAAAGTGTGCGTAGGAGACAGCAACTGGCAAGACTGAGAGTACTCACAAGGCACAGGCTCTGGAAACTCATTGGAAAGATCAGGATAATCTACAAACCAAGCTCAGCATCTTCCTTATATACTAGAACTCTCATTAGGCTCATGCGCTCCAGGTGTGCTGCTGGAGAGGCGTGGCCAGCTGGGTGCAGGGAAAACACCCAGCTGAGATAGACAGGGGAACAGACAAACAGACACATACCACTAGGTAAAAGGGGAACAGAGAACACTGGGAGCAGACAGGTTAGCAGATCCTAACACTTAGTAATACTAGTAGTATAAGTGTATGTGCGCAGAATTGAGGACAGAGAGCAATGATTAAAGTCACCAGAAATAAGGAGGTAACTTATCAGTGTTGCGTCTGCAGCCTGTTTGTAATTCAGTGGGGGAATATACACTGCTGTTGTGGTAAAATGCAAGAATTCTCTCAGTAGATAGTACGGCCTCTTACTAACGGCTAGCAGCTTCTTAGTTAATAGTGATGTGCCCAGAGTTACACCATCTATCCGTAAAAAACAGTGCTAGCCCTCCTTTCTTCTTTTACTGCTCTCCTTCCGACTGACCAACAGGACATTTCTGTCCGGAGAGACCACAGTTAGCCATATCTCCAATAACTGCAAAATGCTACACCCCTGGTATTCCCTCTAGTGCTGAGTCAGCACTGCAAGCACATCCGCCTGATTGTAGAGAGAAGTCATGTGACATATCTTCACCTCTTCCTTCTTCAGCACACAGGGAACATCTGGTTTCTCCCTGGCCAGCGGTTACGCTGATCCCTGATGTAGACAATGGGCCCATGCCTGTTCTCAGGATCACAGGACACAATTGTAAGCAATTCAGAAACCAGAAGAATGACCAGGTCAAACGCAGTGAGTGTAGTGTCCCTCATGCATGGAATAGTTAAAAAAGAGGTCTCATGAAGCATAAAACTAGAAGAACAGTGAGTGAGAGATGGTGCAACAGGCTAACACTCACATTCATTTACTGTGATATAAATAAAAAAGTTAACTGACTAAGTAATCATCATCATAGTCATAGCAATCATAATCATTAAGAAAAAACACTGAATGAGAAGGTGTATCCAGACTTGTGACTGGCACTGTAGGTCCAGAACTGTTCTTAACTGAAATCTTATGCCAGGATGAGGCATAATTTTGGTCAATTTTGAATTGGTCAAACCCTGTGCAAAAACCAAGGCTGTGTTCTTGATGAATGGAATTTTCTATGGTCATAGTATCTTGAAGATATCAGAGCACATCTGCTTCAAGATGCAGGATGTATATATAAGGCGAGGAGGGACCGTCTGTTTTCCCTGTGTTGACAATGTGCAAGGGCAGGTAATTCAACCCCAGCTGCTGTGTGTGGCAGCTGTTTTCAGCAACTGTATCATTAAAAAAGTCTCAAAGAGAACAACAAAGGGTGGTTCATTTACAGTATGTGCGCAACTTTGATGTCAATGACCTGTCATTGTTTTCTCTCATATGAGACGCTGGTCAGTATATAATTTTCTGCAACACAGTGAGATGGGCTAGGCGGTTGAAAAAACATGGATCTAAATACCAAGATAAGATCACGCATCACTATGTTGCTGGAGCATTTGTACAGAAACTTGTCATTGTAGATATTTACAGTACCAGTTCCTTGAACCTGACACACATTGATTTTGCCAGTATACATTAATGTCAGCCAATAGAGATTAAATAAATTAATTGCAGTGGCTGAGTTTTACAATCTGTTTTTGATGTTGTTTTCTGTTCTATTCTGATGCCAGTGGCTGACCAGCAATTGTGTATTGAGAATGCACCACAAAAACACTGCATGCACAGTGCAAGCATTGGTGCTTTTGCTCAAAGTGTACACAGAAAACAACTGTATTAAAGCATGTATGAAGATTGGGGATATGGGCAGCCACTTAGCCACTCTGACCACTTAGATGGAGGTTGAGTCTGATGCCTAGAACCCCCCCTTTCAGTTGAACCAAGGGATGAAAGAAAAGTACCAGATTTTTGATTTTTTTAAGATTTATTTTCCATTTTCTAACCAACAGTTTAAAGGAGTAAAAAAAAACCTCAATCATATTTAAACAGGTGGATGAAAAATATATAATTTTGAAAAATATTTTTTCTTTTGGTAATTATTTTTTTTTAATGAAAAATTGAACTGATAAGCATTACACAGACGGTGGAGAACTACCTGCAGCATGTCAGGTTTCTATGTCTTTCAGACATTTGAGGGGAATGTGAACAGTGAGGGTGTGGTCCGCTATGAGCTGCAGCATGCCATCCTTGCTCGGTACATCCGCTTCATTCCAGTGGACTGGAGCAGAGGGGGCCGCATTGGACTACGTCTGGAGCTCTACGGCTGCCCATATTGTGAGTATATGTGGACAAGGTAGGGAAAGCCAAATCAACCAACAGTATGTTTCATCTGTGCTACAACTAAAAAATAAAAGCTACTGCTTTTATACGGGTTTCTGCTGGATTAGGTTAGGGTTTTCTTCATTTTTTTTTTTTACAATTGCAATTTTTTACATTATGATAATGAACAGTGCAGTGCAGAGCTGAGAATCCTCTGTCATACTCAATGGTGCTTACATTATTTGGCCAAAAGTTTGCACACCCCTGTTTTTCATGGCCAGTTCCCGAACTCTTTCTGTAGGAAAACTTCAAGAATTATAACTAAGGAAAATTGACACAAACAGCTCAATCAGTCAAAATCAGGTGGGGATGTGAGATTAAAAAACCCATAAGCAGAGGCAAACAGCAAACAGTAAACAGCACTGCTAATAAAACACCAATTTTAGAGTCTAGAGTTAAACTGCGTTAAACTTCTCCTCCAGCCTGGTCCTTTACTGGACACCTCTCTCTGTCATACGAGATCTGCAAAGACCCCTCAAGGACATCAAAAAGGGATTTGTGACAAATGGCCAGGTAACTAAATGATGGACCTTCACTAAACCGATAAACTGCCCTACATACATACCCCAACATCTCAAATTGTGGCTGGGGAGCTCACATCATGTCCTCAGAAAACAGAGAACAAAGAGACTGACTCAGCCACATTGAATGAAAGCTTCTTTAGGGAAAACTAAGCTCAGTTTAGGGAAGTTAGATGAAATAATCCTTTGATTAACACTATGAACACAATGATGACAATAAATGACTGAGGACCAGTGTATACCAGATAAAACAGTGAATTGTTGTAAGATGTACTAAGACTGAGCGGAGGAAACTTAAACCTGTGAAAAGCGATGTTCTGAGATGTGCAGGAAGCCAAAAGGAAAAATATCTGCAGTAATTAAATATTTCAACTGTGTCCATAGAAGTCCTATTTTCACACATTTGCCACACCCCAGTTGGCTAGGATTTGCTGGGTTCAGAGTTTCTTCAGTTTTAACATTTGCTGGTTTGGAACATAGGCTGATCCTTAGCCTGTTCTGTGTGGCTCAGAATTTAGCTGAGTTCCGAGCAGGGCTATGCTGAACCGGGCACTCTGCAGGGCCCACCAGCCAGCAGACCAAAATGAGGGGTCAGGTACCAGAAGGTTATCAGCCAAAAACAGGACAGTCAATAATGTGATCCCTGGATTTTATCTTGCTTTATAGTCTTCTGTAGAAAGGGGGCGGCAGTATTATGTCATTAGCACAACCCTTCACGCCTCTCTTTCTGTACGTATCCTGTCCTAAATTTTAACTTGCTCTAATTCCTTTTGATGAATTAAGAAAGTTCATTACAAGTTTATTGCTTCTATCTTTAAAAGCGGCACTCTTTGCTGCTTAATGATACCACAACATACCGCATGTGTTTGGTATCATTCAGCAGCAAAGCGTGCTGCTTCTAAAGACACACACATTGCCGGTGTGTCTGGTATAAAAAAAAATTGATTAACAAGACATCATATGCTTAGTAATAAGTGAGTGATAAAACACAGTTTTAAATGCCATAGATGGCAATTATGTACAACGTCATATATATATACACCAATCAAGCATAACATTATGACCACTGAAGTGAATAACACTGATTATCTCTTCATCATGGCACCTGTTAGTGGGTGGGATATATTAGGCAGCAAGTGACCATTTTGTCCCCCAAGTTGATTCACTAGAAGCAGGAAAATGAGTAAGCGTAAGGATTTGAGCAAGATTGACAAGGGACAAATTGTGATGGGTAGACAACTGGGTCAGACCATCTCCAAAAGTGCAGCTCTTGTGGAGTGTTCTGTCTGCAGTGGTCAGTATTTATCAAAAGTGATCCAAGGGAGGAACCGTGGTGAACGGACGACAAGGTCATGGGCGGCCAAGGCTCACTGACGCACGTGGGGAGTGAAGGCTGGCCCGTGTGGTCCGATCCAACAGAAGAGTTACTGTTGCTCAAATTGCCAGCCAAAAAAAAAAAAGAAGTTAATGCTGGGTCTGATAGAAAGGTGTCAGTGCATCGCAGTTTGTTGTGTATGGGACTGCATAGCCCCAGACCAGTCAGGGTGCCCATGCTGACCCCTGTCCACTGCCGAAAACGCCAACAATGGGCACATGAGCATCAGAACTGGACCACGGAGCAATGGAAGAAGGTAGCCTAGTCTGATGAATTACGTTTTCTTTTACATCACATGGATGGCCGGGTGCATGTGTGTCGGTTACCTGGGGAACACATGGCACTAAGATGCACTATGGGAAAAAGACAAGCCAGCGGAGGCAGTGTGATGCTTTGGGCAATGCTCTGCTGGGAAACCTTGGTTCCTGCCATCCATGTGGATCTTACTTTGACACGTACCACCTGCCTAAGCATTGTTGCAGACCATGTACACCCTTTTCATGGAAACGGTATTCCCTGATAGCTGTGGCCTATTTCAGCAGGATAATGTGCAGTGCCACAAAGCAAAAATGATTCAGGAGCACAACAACAAGTTTGAGGTGTTGACTTGGCCTCCAAATACCCCAGATCTCAATCCAATATCCAAAATCCAATAATAAATAATCAAAAGTTAAAGAATAAGTGTTGGACTTTCCTTATATATATCCTCGGGGCATATTGCCCACTACATCTCATCCTGACACTCTTACCAAGAGCCTAGATCATTTAGAGGAGAGCTGCTGTTAATGGGCGTGGCTGGTAAGTGTATCTATCTCAAGGGTTTTTTGGCTAGATGCAGTATCAGAGGTAGCAGGATAGGCGCCTAAATGTAGGCAGTTAGAAGCTAGGCATGTCTCCTTGCCACCAGCTTACACAATTTTCAGATTTTCAACCTACTAGGGTAATATACTATCAGACTGAGAAATAGACCCTTTAAACGGAGAGCTGGTTCAGTACTTCCTGTACAACCCTGTCATGAAATCATTTTTAAGGGGGCAGTGATGCCATGAGCTGTACAGGAATATCCTGCCAAACAGACAAAATATGTAATATGGACATTGGTCACAGAGAAAAGATATAGCTGATGAAACGGTAAATGGATTGTAAATGGACTGTATTTGTATTGCACTTTTCAAATCTGAAGATCAGTCAAAGCGCTTTTATAACTAAAGTCTGCATTCACTCATTTGCACACATATTCATACAATTAGCTAGGCCATCTGCTCATTATGAGAGTTATACATTCACGCGCCGGTGGCACAGCATCGGGGGGCGGTTTCGGGGTTCAGTATCTTGCCCAGGGATACTTTGGCATGTGGCCAGGAATCAAACCACCGACCTTCTGATAGGTGGACGACCGCTCTATCTCCTGTAAAGAGTAGCATACAATATCAAATTCTCTGTCAGGGTAAATAAAATAAAAAGATTTTCTAGGAATGCATCGAACAGTTATGTGATGAGCTGTGATGATGAAGTTGCACGTGATGGATGACAATGTGATACTTCACAAAAAGGCACAATGTCTTTGATGAGGAGCAGCTGTTATTAATGATGCCAACAACTGTATAATTTTCATATGGAACTGCAATGAGTTTTGGTCAATAATTAATTAATTAATAATTTCATCTAATTTGCAAACTGCTGATTTACAAACCACTGTGCTTGACTCTGCTCTGAGGGAGAGCAGGAGTTAGAAATTTTAGAAAAGTCAGAAGTTAAAAGGCAGTGGACAGAAGGGAGACATGTCTCCGGAGCCTTGGAATAAAGGTAACATTCTGTTAGTCATCACGGATGCTCCATTTTTGCAGATCAGAAGAGATCAGATGCTTGTTTGTTGTCAAACTCCAGTTGGAATTTGAATTTGTGATAGAGCTGCATTAAATTGGTGTACTGCTTCTTCTGTGATATTTAAGTAATTTTAAAGGATAATGGTGCTGATATTTGATTTTGTATATAACCTTGTTTTCAAAAAACTTGGATCACTGTGTACAACTTAAATAAAAACAAAATGCAATTATTCGCAAACAAACTGCTTTTACCAAGAGTGGTTTTAAATGTTCCAGAGCCCATGTTGTAATATCCTTTTTACAGTCATGTATTTATCAAAGTGGTGAATGTGGACTGACATTGAACTAGGCCAACACTGTTGATCAACTAATCTTCTTCAATTCATTTCTATTTTATTTTATTTATATAGCACCAAATCACAACAGAAGTTGTTTGAGGACACTTTCCATCTAGAGCAGGTCAGGACCATACTTACCCTATCCAGGGGTTAGACCAAGGCAAACCTGAGCCAGCCCTACATGTAGGCTTTATCAAACGTGAAAGTTTTAAGCTTACCTCTGAATGTAGAGAGGGTGACTGCCTCCCGGACCTCCAGGAATATAGTTCTACAGGAGAGGAGCTTGATAGGTGAAGCGTGTGGCTCCCATTCTGCTTTTGGAGAATTAAGGAAATGCAAGTAAGCCTGTATTCTGAGATTCCAGTGTTCAAGTGGAGTAATAGGGTGAGCTTTTTCGGATATGCTAGTGCTTTAGGGAGAAGGATTTTAAATTATATTCCAGATTTTACAGAGAGCCAGTGCAGAGAGGCTAATACCTGTGAAATATAGCCTGATAGTAAGGAAGTGCAATAATCCAGCCTGGAAGTAACAAATTCATCTTGCTCTGACTATCATATACAATAGGCTCAGCAGATTCATATCAAAAGGTCATTTCCTTTTTTTTTTTTTTTTTTGTCTTCCAGGGGCAGATGTGATCAGTTTTGATGGCCATGGTGTCATCTCCTACCGCTTCAGGAGTAAGAAGATGAAGATTGTGAAGGATGTCATCTCTCTAAAATTTAGAACCACAACTGGAGATGGGGTCCTGCTCCACGGAGAGGGACAGCAGGGAGACTATATTTCTCTGGAGCTCTCCAGGGCAAGGCTACAACTTAGCATCAACTTAGGTAACCTCCCATAAAGTCTGTATGGTTTCAAGGACAGCTAAAGCATTGAAACATTCTAAGACCTATATTATCTACAACTGTCAGATGTGTCATGATACATTTAAAACCTGTTCCTGTTTGTGTGATTTGCTTGCTTCACTCTAGGCAGTAACCAGTATGGCTCAATTCAGGGTCACACGTCTGTGACCAGTGGGAGCTTACTGGATGATGACCATTGGCATTCAGTTGTCATAGAGCGTTACCGTAGGAATGTCAACTTCACTCTGGACCACCACACTCAGCAATTCAGGACCAATGGAGAGTTTGACCACCTGGACCTGGATTATGAGGTAGAGACTCCCTGTGGCTCATGCTGCCAGGCATTTTCATCATCTTAAACTGATGTCACAATTCTGAAGATTTTACTTTTTGCTTTTTCCTATCAGGAGCCATTTAAAATTTTATAACATCCTTCGCAGGCCATACTAAATGATCGAACACATATTACACTGACCTCAATGCAGTGGCTGTAACTGCATGTCTTTGGTGAGGTGTCTGATGTTAGACGGTAGTGATGATGCTACTCGCTGCTGGTTTTTCAGGTTTGGGTCAGTCTCTCATGAGCAGAACTGAGTCTTTGCAAGATCTAGTTTTGAAAGGAGCTTCTCACAGCATGTCTCCTCACAGTGGGAAAATCCTCAGGATGTAGTATGATTTCACATTCAAAGCAGAGAGCTGAGAAGCTGATTTTGGCTCTGTAAGGTTCAACTCTTATTGTCCACCATGAAGGACAAATCACATAGCCACTTTGCTGTCACTCTGAGACCCTGTGAGTTCCACGAGAGGTTTTACCTTCATCTCCATGAATCCATATTTAGTAATTGCTTTGTGGGCAAGATCAAATGGTCCCTGGTCCCCACCCAAGGTGTAGACCATCAATGCACGCTGATGGTATGAACCCACTATTGAAGCTTGTTGGGTTAGTTGCAACAAACCTGTCTATCATTACATGCAGTGTTGTAACCATTTTAAATGCATAAAAAACTCTCTACATAGGGGTGCTCAGGTGGCCGAGGGGTTAAGGTGCTGACCATTAACCCCTCAGGCCCAGTGTGCATCCAGCAGGGGATCATTGGTGGATATCTCTGTCATTTTCTGTCAGCTAAAGACATGTAATGCTCTGTACTCATTCTTCTATATTTCGCCATTCTTTATTGAAACACTTTTGAGCACTAGGCTTTCCTTGTGCATTATCACTTAAAGGTCTGTATCTGATTTTTATTGGAAGTCAATGGTCAGGACAGTAACAAAATATCCTTGTCACATCTCTTGTGATTAGGCCAACGCAAGGCCGAAGCAGACAAGGCTCTAGTTCATATTTATGTCTAAATCAGGCATACTTTTAATCTACATTTACACTAGTTGTAGAAATCCTGTACTAGAGAAAATGAGACTGCAATTTAGGAGCTGATATCAAATTCTCCGGTGTAACATTTATGTGTGAACTCAGCAGCTCAACACACAACACTCTCCAGCTGTTAACGTGGCCTTGACAATGATGTCATCCATAGGGAAAAAAGCCACATAACACCACAGTCATCTGATTGCTCAACGCAAAACCCACAGTTCAACTACCAACAAATCCATCGTTATCTCAATAAAAACTCTTCTTCAAGTTCCCAGGAAGCAAACAAACATACTCAGTTTTTGACTCAGTGCAACAGCCAATGAGAATCAACACAAATGATGCCTCTTGCATCTACTGTACAAGCTTAGTGATTCTCTGACAACTCCAGACTGACCTCCATGAAATGACCTGCCTGGAAGACAGGTAGTTTGATGGGGTCCACCAGGAAGTAGGATGAAGTTGGAGGATAATCAAACTCAGAACTATTAGAAGAAGCTTTGTTTAGTAACATGTATTAATAGGATAAGAAAGTGTACAGGTGAAGAGGGAGAGGAGAGAGGACCTCAGTGCATCATGGGAAATCCCCTGGCAGTCTAGTCTGATAGCAATACAACTAAGAAATGTGTAGTGCTCACCTGAGTCAGCACTAACTGTAAGCTGGTTCCACAGGAGAGGAGCTTGACAGCTGAAGGCTCTGGCTCCCATTCTACTTTTAGAGACTCTGGGAACCCCAAGTAAGGCTGCATTCTGGGAGTGCAGTGTTCTAGTGGGGTAATAGGGTACCATGAGTGCTTTAAGATATGATAGCGCCTGACCATTAAAGGCTTTGTAGATGAGTAGAAGGCTTTTAAATTAAATTCAGGGTTAACAGGAAGCCACTGCAGAGGACCTAATATGGGAGAAATATGATCTCTTTTCCTAGTTCTTGTCAGTTCACATGCCACAGAATGCTGGATCAGTTGAAGAGTATTTAGAGACTTATTGGCGCAGCCTGATAATGAGCTGCAATACACCGGCCTATAAGTAACAAATGCCTAAAGTTTTTCTGCATCGTTTTGAGACAGGATGTGCCTGATGATTTTTGCGATGTTATATTGGTGAAAATATTAGTAGTCCTTGAAATTATGTTTATATGGGAGTTAAAGGACATATCCTGATCAAAGATAACTCAGAGACTCCTTACAGTGGTGCTGGAGGCCAGGGCAATGCCATCTAGAGTAACTATATCTTTAGATTTTGTGTTTTGGATATTACCACATGGGCTTAGGAACACTTCTGAAAACCATTGTCTATATAAACAGTTTTTCTGCAAATGATTGCATTCTGCTTTTATGTATGTTTTCCACAGCATCACGTTTTTGGAATAGGGGTTGCCAGTGGCGTTGCCAGGGGCTCTTGGGGCTCCAAGCAAGAAATCCCTGGGGCCCCCACCCCACCTGTGCATGCCGCAAAAATTTGGTTTTTGCACACATAAATGCACAATTTCTGGGACATTTGAGAAGAATACTGAAAAAATAGATTAGTGGTTCTCAAAGTAAGGTCCAGGGACCAACAGAGATCCCTGAAAGCCCAGACCCATCAATAATTGTTGTTATAAATAAGTGGCCAGGGCCCCCCTAGTGGCCGGGGACTCCAAGCAACATGCCTGGCTTGCCTGTCCGCAAGCCCTGCCCCTGGGGGGTTGCCTAAAGGAAGCATATATAAGGTGAATAGAATTGGTCCAAGCACAGAACCTTGTGGAAATAGTTAACTAACTTTTGCATGTATAGGGAACTAATCATTAACATGTACAAACTGAGATCAAGCTGAAAAATAAGATTTAAATCAGCATAGTGTGTTGTCTTTAATGCCAATTTAATGTTCCAGTCTCTGTAATGGGATGTGATGGTCAATGCTGTCAAATGCACCACTATAATCTAACAAGTACAGAGAAATATCAGTATTACCGGTACAAAAGAAAGAAAGAAATGGAATACAATTTCAGCTTGAATTGAAAGCCAATTGTATGATTATGTAGAGTTCCTGACACTAAGTGTGTGTTGGTCACAGCAGTGCAATAAACATCACAGTCTGATCAGTCCATGTTGTCGACTGCTGTCTGTCCTCAGATCAGTTTTGGAGGGCTTCCTGCTTCAGTGAAGCCAAGCTCAGGAGGCCGAGAGAACTTTGTGGGCTGCATGGAGGGAATTACCTACAACGGAGACAACATCACTAACCTGGTCCGCAGGAAAAAAGTGGACACCTCCAGCTTTGTAAGACAACTCTCTTTCTGACTCAGTGTTTGTGTGTGTGTGTGTGTTTGTGTGTGTGTGTGTTTAGCAGAGACCTGGCTTATGTTGATTTTTTTTTAATCTGTCTTTGTCTATGGAGTAGAATACTACTTTAACTATATTTCATTCAGTCAATTTATTCAGACTTTATTTGTATAGCACCGTTTATACAAAACAATGTTATACAGTGCTTTAGATAATAAAATAACATAGTAAACATACATACATGATAAAAACACACTCAAAAAAAGAAAACATTCCCTCCCCAACCCCCCACACACCACCCCGATCCATGCACAAACATTTAATGACTATGTTTTAAATACTGACTCAGTAAAAACAGGAAATTAGGAAGTGATAACATAACTTTGCATGAATCTGCAATTAGGAAACTCCAGAGGTATACATAATAAGTAAGTTATGAAGAGGGAATCAAGGAAATAAAAATAGAATTAAAATGATAGAACAAGTAAAACAGGCTAAAACAAATGAATAAAAGAAAGAGAAATAAATAAAATTAGTAAGGTTCAATGAAAAGTCACATTAAAAGGTAGGTCTAAAGTTTGCTTTCAAAAATAGCATGTTACGACCCATCTCACAAGGGGGAAGGAGGTAACAAAAAACAATCAGATGTAAATTAAAATGGTTACTTGTTTAAACCCAAGTGATTTAAATTGTTTGGATACAAAGGGGTAACTCCAAGACAATGAAAAGAGCCGTTAGGTGCTTTTCAAACAAATGAAGGAAACATAACCAAAAGAGAACTCTCAAAAACGAGAGCTTACCTGAATCACACACAAACGAAAAGAAAATAAAACCCTCCTAAATGAGGCCCACAATAAAGGTGGGAAATGACAACCAAAATACAAAGGAAATAGCACCCCTAAGTCTATTGAGGCTAACAAGCGATATGACTGTGGGTGTAGAATCAGTCCCCATCTTAAACCTAGCCCAGTTCGTGCCTGGTTACAGCAAGGACACAAGGAGCACGAGCTCGGGCAAATCTACCACAAAACGAATGATTCTCTTGTGTGCAGAGGACTGTTCATGAGAGATGCCAGCACCACACACTGCCAGGCTGAGACAACTCTTGTAGCCGGCAGGAGACAACCGCTTGCAGGGCATTGGACACCGGCTGGCTCCTTACTATTCGCCATCCTTCTCTGGAAGAGGAGTCCTGTTTCCACACCCACTCACCTGCAACCACTCACATACATACAATAAAACCAAATCTGATAAATAGGTAGTACTAAGACAATTAAGAGCTTTATAAACCAATAAAAGAAACTTAAAATCAATTCTGAAGCAAGTAGTCAGTGCAGAGACTTTCAAATTGATGTAATGTGTGCCCTCTTTCTGAATTAATTGTTCTGCAGGTAATAAAAGCATGTATTAGTATCTCTGTATTGGCTCAAGTGCTAAATGGTCAGTGTTTTTCAAATGATAAAATGCAGTCTTATATGAGGTTCAAATCTGAATGAAAGATGACTCCCTGTTATTATTTATTTATTTATTGCATGTGAAAGTTTATCTGTCCCGAAGTGTCAGCCTTGTGGTAGACTGGTAACCTATCCAGGGTGCAAGTCAAGGTCCGCTCGCTTGCTTTTTTTTCCAGAGCTCCCAACGTCAATGTCATTGAGGCAAAACATCTTCTAGAACCTCAACCAAGTCCAGTTGCCTTTTAAAGCATCTTCACAGACAGTATCACTATGGCATTATGGGAAGTGTGGGATCAAAGGTTTTTGGAGGGTGACCCACAAAGGACTTTCTTTATGTGGGGAAAAGTCAGGACATGAGGAAGAAGTTGAACAAGCTTACTTCCCCATGTCATCTGTTCCAAAGAGAACTTTCTGAGTTCCCCCAAATGGAGCCATGGACAGGGTGGAACATTGTCCCAACAGGTTGTTATCTACCTTGATAATATTATGGTGGCAGAGATGGAAAATAAATAAATAAGTAGATTACAGGGAGTCCCCAGGTTACGAACGAGATCTGTTCTGTTCTTTGCGAACGTTTGTAACCAGATTTTGTTTGCAAGTCGAGTCATACACTCATATTATGTACATAAATACTGAACGATGCATGATGCATTACAAACGGCGGAATGTGGGAATTGGGACTAGTGCTTTCCCTGCTCGAACGACCCCATAGTGCATATTCTTCATTCATTCATCTTCTATACCCCGATTATCCCTTTCCCACTATCCCAGCTGTCAACGGGCGTACACCCTGAGCCGGTCGCCAGCCGACTGCAGGGCAACACACATACACACATTCACTCTCACACTCACACCTAGGGACAATTTAGAGTCACCAATTAACCTAATGAGCATGTTTTTGGTCTGTGGGAGGAAGCCGGAGTGCCCGGAGAGAACCCACGCATGCACGGGAAGAACATGCAAACTTCACACAGAAAGGCCCCGCCTGACCCGGGGATCGAACCGGTGACCTTCTTGCTGTGAGGCACGCGCACTACCTGCTGCGCCACCGTGCCACCGCATATTCTTCACTCTATGCCAAATAGTTCTTTTGTACATATGACGGTACAACAAAATATATGACTTGAGCATTCATTTATAACGGCAAGTTGAGTTAAGTGGGGACGTTGTAACCCGAGGACCTCTTTTAATTAATTATTAGATTAATAATCGAACAATTAAGATAAAATAAGATCAAACTTAATTAATCATATGCCAGGGAAATTAAATGTTTACAGTCAGCAAGGTATAAAAAGAGAGGCAAAGAAAATCAAGATTAAAAGGGATACAGAATAAAAATTTAAATCAACTTGTATATGGGCATTTCAACTATAAATATGTACATTGTGTACAAGCTTATAAGAATGCTTTTGCGGGTATTGAAATGCAGATGAGAAAAGTATTGTTGCCTAAATAAATTTTAAATTGCACATGATCGAATATGGTTCACAATCTCAATGACGAAAACCTGAATATTCAATGGTGTAATCTGGCACCTTCCTGAGGAAGCCTATCACCATCTCCCTTGTCTTGCAGAGGTTTTCATGCAGGTGGTTTAGTTCACACCATTTGACAAATTTGGAAAAACTTCCTTTTAATAGGCAGAAACCTCAGGCAGAATCAGGTTCTGGGTGGGCTGCCTCGACCAGTTGAATGAAAGAGAGAGTGAGAGAGAGAAGGACAGCGAGAGACAAACAGAAATGCAATCACAATATCAGTGATAGTGGATGTAATAATAATTCCTATTGGGTGAGGTTGGGGGAGGAGTATATGGTTTGCTCTGATGTGGGGTAGTGCTGATGGTGACAGGGATGTTCTAAGGGTGTGAAGATGTACTGGCATCAGGTCTGTATTCTGGTGGCTGGGGATAGAATCTACTCAGTTCATTTGCTCATTCCTGGTTTCCAGATTCTGGACCCCTCCCACTGTCTTTAGTGTGGCCAGAGATTGTTTTCAGGCCTCTTCAGACCTCTCTGGCATTGTTTCCCTGTAGGTGCTCCTCCACCTTCCTCCTGAAACTCTCTTTGCCTCTCTTATCTCCCCGTTCAGCTCCCTCTGCACTTTCCTCAACTAATTTTTGTCCCCAGATCTAAATTCATTTTCTTCTCATTCAGTGGGACTTTTAGTTCTGGGAACACCCAGAGTTAGTTATTTGGGAAGTACTGTACCTTCCTGGTAGGCATAGTGTTTTCCACAGACGTTTATGTCGTCCGTAATGCAGGTTGTTAAACTGTCAGTGTCCTCCCTGTGTGGACTACACAACACTTCCCAGTCAGTCTTATCAAAGCAGTCCTTCAGTGCCATACTGGTCTCCTCAGTCCATCTCCTCACACACCTTACGGTTAGTAGATGTTTATTTATCATAGTTATGTTGGCAGGGAGCAGATGAGCCAGGTTGTGATCAGAGTGGCCCAGTAGGGGAAAGGGTGAAGAACAGTAAGTGTCCTTTGTGTTTGCTTGCAGCAGTCCAAGGTTCTATTGTCTCTGGTGTGACATTTAACATATTGGGTGAAGGTGGGGAGAGTGGAAGACAGGGAAGCATGGTTCAAGCCACTGGAGATGAGGAGGAGGGGCAGTGGGTGCAATGTCTGCAGCTATGAAACTACAGTGTGTAGGAGCTCATAGGCTGTTGCAGCATCAGCCAACGGGGGGGATGTACACCATTATCGTGATGACGTGCAAGAATTCTCTAGGGAGGTAGTATTGCCAAATGCTAACAGCAGCTCTATGGCTCTCATGCAGTGTTGCGCCTTTACTCTGATGTGCCCAGGGTTACACCATCTGTTGTTCACAAACATTGCTATGCCTCTTGGGTGCCCAACTTTAAATTGTACTCATTGTATAGATCTGCTGTGCGGCCAGGGTGAAGATGTGTGAAGGATCCACTTTTTACAGTTTGTGGGTTCTTTACAGCAACATCTCTATTTGAAGCATTGGAGTCACCACAAGCTCACTGGCTTTGCTGATGTTGAACTTCAGGTGACTGTCGTCGCACCATGTGTCTACACTCTCTTTCAGTCCTCTGTACTCCTTTGTAAAAATAGTCTCTAAGTGAAGACAGCATGTTTCTCACTGGAAATTATTCACTGGAAGCATACATGTCAATATAAAGATAACTTCCATTCTGCCAAAAGATGTATTTAATAAATTTTATTACATTCCTTCAGAGTCTTCACTACATATATGAGTCTGGGCAGACATTGATGTATATTGTCTTTGTCAACTTGTCAGCTTGACTGATGACTGGCTTGATTGACTATAGGTCGTTTGTAGTCACGTGACGTTAAATTCAGACAGAGGGTCGGAAGTGAAAACATCAATGGATGGGATGAAGGAAAGCTCTTACTGGCCTAGTTTAGCGTGCCTTATTTTCCTGTGGATTAATTGAGCAACAAACTTTCAGCGCCATGGTGCTGAATGTTTATGTTTGCGTTATGATTGTTTGCTAGGTTACAACTCTCAGAGGTCCAATGAAACATCACTAAAGACGTGGATCATCACTTAACAAGACAGGATACGTTTTTTCTGTTTATCTGTCTTATGTGAAACTGTTCACGTTGATTTAATATGGCTCAAGCTATCAGCAAATTTTCAGCACTCCCGTGCTTAATGTTGATGTTTATGTTGGTCAGTGGTCGCATCTCAGGTCAAGCTCCCTGCTCATATTTAAGGCTCTGGTAAAATAGTATTCCTGAAGAAGTGTTAGTGCACCAACCACAGGTCAAATGTGTTTACTCACTCAGAACATGGTTTTATGATTAAATTATTTTTATCAATAAATACAATTAAAAATGAAGTTTCACTCTCAACATTAGGGCTGACTGAGCAGTAATTTCAATAGTCCATGATTGAAATCTACTAGTTTAATTTCTCTCTCTCTCCCATTGTAGCATAACCTGACATTCTCGTGTGCTGAGTCCAACTCCTTCTCTGTCTTCTTCAACTCCACGTCCTTCCTGCGGCTGCCAGGTCAGAGTGACAGTGACACTCTGTCAGTCAGTCTGTCTTTCAGGACATGGAATCCCAATGGGCTGCTGATGTTCACAGCGCTAGCTGATGGCTGGGTGGAGGTGGGACTTACAGAGGGCAAGGTCACCGTCTACATGAATGTGACACAGAAAAAGAACGCTCGTATTGACATCTCATCAGGTGAGCTTGAACTCATTGGTCTTCAGAATGGAGGTTCTGGAGCCTTCTGTTTGTTCAAATAGTTGTTACTTCGTCATCTTTCTGCTTTCCTCAATTTTTGTTGTTATTGTTGTTAATTTTATCCTGTTAAAAGTTTATAGACTGAAGTATGCTTTTCTTTGCAGGTTCAGGTTTGAATGATGGCCAGTGGCACAGTGTCCATCTGAATGCATTGGAGTACTATGCTATGCTAACAGTGGATGGAGACGAGGCATCCACAGTCAGAACAGCCATCCCCATCCAGATTCAGACTGGAGGAACCTACTACTTTGGAGGTGATTAACTCATCTTCCAAAGTAACTTTGTTTATTTCATCAGGTGGTTGCAGTGCAGGATATTTTTATTTTCAGGCAGTGAAACATGCAGTCCAGTTACATTAGTCGGTTTAGTACAAAGCGTGACTAAAGTGTGTTATCACACCAAGGATACTTTACTCACTTTACAATAAAAACAATACCAACAGACCATGATGAAACAGCATTGATAGGAGTGTAAAATAAGTAACTGTTAACTATTTCAGCAACTAGTAAATATTTCAACTGACTGACAGTTGAAAAGATATACAGGTGCTGGTCATAAAATTAGAATATCATGGAAAAGTTGATTTTTTTCAGTAATTCCATTCAAAAAGTGAAACTTGTATAATGTATACATTCATTTCACACAGACCGACATATTTCAAGTATTTACTTCTTTTAATATTGATGATTATACCTGACAACTAATGAAAACCCCCAAATGAGTATCTCAGAAAATTAGAATATTGTGGATAAGGTCAATATTGAAGATATCTGGTGCCACACTCTAATCAGCTAATTAACTCCAAACACCTGCAAAGGCCTTTAAATGGTCTCTCAGTCTAGTTCTGTAAACTACACAAACATGGGGAAGACTGCTGACCTGACAGTTGTCCAAAAGACGATCATTGACACCTTGCACAAGGAGGGCAAGTCCCAAAAGGTCATTGCTAAAGAGGCTGGATGTTCACAGAGCTCTGTGTCCAAGCACATTAGTAGAAAGGCAAAGGGAAGGAAAAGATGTGGTAGAAAAAAGTGTACAAGCAATAGGGATAACCGCACCCTGGAGAGGATAGTGAGACAAAACTCATTCAAAACTGCGGGGGAGATTCGCAAAGAGTGGACTGCAGCTGGAGTCAGTGCTTCAAGAACCACCACTCACAGACGTATGCAAGACATGGGTTTCAGCTGTCGCATTCCTTGTGTCAAGCCACTCTTGAACAAGAGACAGCGTCAGAAGCGTCCCACCTGGGCTAAAGACTAAAAGGACTGGACTGCTGCTGAGTGGTCCAAAGTCATGTTCTCGGATGAAAGTAAATTTTGCATGTCCTTTGGTAATCAAGGTCCCAGAGTCTGGAAGAAGAGAGGAGAGGCACAGAATCCACGTTGCCTGAGGTCGAGTGTCAAGTTTCCACAGTCAGTGATGGTTTGGGGTGCCATGTCATCTGCTGGTGTTGGTCCACTGTGTTTCCTTAGGTCCAAGGTCAATGCAGCTGTCTATCAGGAAGTTTTGGAGCACTTCATGCTTCCTGCTGCTGACCAACTTTATGGAGATGCAGATTTCATTTTTCAACAGGACTTGGCACCTGCTCACAGTGCCAAAGCTACCAGTACCTGGTTTAAGGACCATGGTATCCCTGTCCTTGATTGGCCAGCAAGCTCCCCTGACCTTAACCCCATAGAAAATCTATGGGGTATTGTGAAGAGGAAGATGCGAGATGCCAGACTAAACAATGCAGAAGAGCTGAAGGCCACCATCAAAGCAACCTGGGCTCTCATAACACCTGAGCAGTGCCACAGCCTGATCGACTCCATGCCATGCCGCATTGCTGCAGTAATTCAGGCAAAAGGAGCCCCAACTAAGTATTGAGTGCTGTACATGCTCATACTTTTCATGTTTATACTTTTCAGTTGGACAACATTTTTAGAAATCCTTTTTTGTATCAGTCTTAAGTGATATTCTTGTTTTCTGAGATACTGAAATTCGGATTTTCATTAGTTGTTAATTTAAAATCATCAAAATTAAAGAACTAAACATTTGAAATATATCAGTCTGTGTGTAATGAATGAATATAATATACAAGTTTCACTTTTTGAATGGAATTACTGAAATAAATCAACTTTTCCATGATATTCTAATTTTATGACCAGCACCTGTATATGGGTCCCTTCTGTTTGCAGTGTAAGGTATTTGGCAGAAATACATATTTGCATGAGTGATGTGCATTAACAGCTAAATCAGTTTATTACATGGACATACCTGTATAGTCTAGAGGAGCAAGGCATTAATTTCAGAATTTCAAATTTTGGATATAATTGAGCCCTTGGGCTGGGCCATAGGTATTACACAGGAAACTGTGGGCATGTCCTCTATTTTGAGAATTTATCATTACAGAAATCTGGTGTGATGTTAATATTTTACAACCCAAAGGCTGAATATATTCAAATATGACCAAGTTTAAATTGACCTGGTTAGGCTAGTTTTTCTGGAGCAGGGGGGCTCTTGGACTCATAACCTCAACATTTCTAAGATCCTAGCTATGGCCATTTGGCTGACGGGGAGTGGAAGAGAGCAGCAGAGATAAACTGCTCAATGTCAAGCACAGCAAAGAGTTAACCAGAAGCTTTTGCTTAGCCAATTGCACACCTAATAAACCTGTTCATAAAACAGGGTGGAGTGCCATCCACCTGGAAGGCCACAAAGGTTACCCCAGTTTTTAAGACTGGTGACAAGACCAAACCAGAGAATTATCGACTGATAAGTATCTTGCCAGTTGTACCAAAGGTGGCCAAGAAATGGGTTGGCATGGAGTTAACAGAATATCTTAACAATGGACATACCAACCAACATCCAGTGCAGTTTGGATTTTGCAAACATCACTCCATAGACACATCCATTTGTTATTTTTTTGAGAATATCAAAGGTTCATCAGACCAGGGTGATTATGTAGGACCTGTGTTTTTGGACTTGAAAAGAGCATTTTGACAGGATAAACCAAAGTCATATTTTAATTTTTCTAAGGGTGCCCTCTGCTGGATGCAGTCATATCTGGCAAATAGAACACAAGCTGTACAGATAGGAAACTCACAATCACCTTACTTCGGCTGCTCAGTCGGGGTTCCACAAGGCTCCATTCTGGGTCCAATTCTGTTAAGCCTCTATGTCAGTAATTTACCTAAGGTCTGTCCCAATGTTAAAGTACAACTTTAACTTCCTTACTATCAGGAAAAAAAATATTGTCCAATCACATTTTTTTTTAAATTCCCCAACCTTTGTAAGGTAATTAGAATACTGAAAACATTTTTTTTTAAGGATTTTATTTATTTATTTATTTTTTGACAGTTTTTAAACACTTACATACTATGCTAAAATACAGTTGAGAATAAATTTTTAATGAGTTGTTCAGAGATTTATCTAAAATATGGCAACAACATTTCAGGCCAAAATTTAGTCAATAAAAGCCACCTCTGGCTCATTTCTGTGTGTCGTCCCCTCTTTCCTGTCATGACTTCAGCTGTCTCTGTCACAATAAAGGCAAAAGGCCCAAAAATAAGTAGTATTATGCACTTACTTTTCCTCCCCCATGAAATGTGCTTGCACTAATGAATGCTATTTTCCTTGATGAGAACGAGAAAAATACCGAAGCCCCACTCCTTCACATTTGGTATCATTGAAAAGCCATAAATGTTCTCTGTAGATAGTAAAAGGAGTTAGTTCAGTAGTATGCAGTGGGTGGGAGATATTCAGGTTTACAAATGTCCTCCACAGAGGACAAATTTGAACTGCTGGTAGTCAGGAGGATATGTTGATGACACAGTATTATATGTGTGAAATCAAAGCAAGAAGCTGCTGCAACACTGTCTGCAGCTATGGTACCCATATCCCACTGGCTCAAAGAATCATGTCTGCATCTCAATACCAAAAAGACTATATGCATGTTCAGAATCAGTCTCAGAATCAGAAAAAGCTTTATTGCCAAATACGATTTTACACATACCAGGAATTTGTTTTGATGAAGTTGGTGTATGACAGATCTTCTAAGAATAAGCTATTAAAAATTAAAAAAAATATAACAATATAAATATATATACACAGTCTGTTTTTTTTCAGAATAAAAAGAGCAGCACAGCTGGCAGTGATACAATAAAATAACAACAATATTCAAGCTGAGCGTTAACGTAATGCATATAGTTATGGCAATGTCAATGTGACAAGTAGAGGCAGAGGTGGAGTGTGAAGAGTTCCAGGGGGTTTCTCGGGCCTTGTTGATAAGGCTGATAGCAGACAGGAAAAAAATATTCTTGTTGTGTGAGGTTTTGGTCCTGATGGACCGCAGCCTCCTGCCAGAGGGGAGTGTCTCGAAGAGTTTGTGTCAAGGGTGGGAGGGATCAGCCACAATCTTTCTTGCACGCTTCAAGGTCCTGGAGGTGTACAGGTCCTGAAGAGACGGGAGATTGATGATACGCTGCAGTCTGCCCTTGTCAGATGTTTTTCTCTTGTCATCCTGCAGAGGGTGAACAGCCATGGTTATTGGTCAGCGGAGAGAGTCAAGTCAAGTCAAGTCAAATCAATAGGGAGTTCAGCATCCTGATGGCCTGGTGAATGAAGCGGTCTCTCAGTCTGCTGGTTCTGGCCCGTAGGCTCCTCATTCTCCTCCCGGAGGGCAGGAGGCTTGCTCTTACTATACACTGCAGGGTCTTCCGGCAGGAGATAGTGCAGCCGCTGTACCACACAGTGATGCAGCTGGTCAGGTTGCTCTTGGTGGTTCCACGGTAGAAAGTGTGCATGATGGGGACTGGTGCTCTGGCTCTTTTCAGTCTGCAGAGGAGGCGCTGCTGAGCTTTCCTGGCCAGTGAAGAGGCGTTGCTGCTCCAGGAGCAGTCCTCAGTGAGGCGCACACCCAGGAACTTGGTGCTGCTCACTCTCTCCACAGCTGCACCATTGATGGTCAGTGGGGGGTGCTGGATGGAGGCTCTCCGGAAGTCGAAAACAATCTCCTTCGTCTTTTCCACATTGAGAGAGATTGTTGTCTCTGCACCATGCAGCCAGTTGGCCCACCTCGTCCCTGTAGTTTGACTCATCGTTGTTACTGATGAGCCCCACCACAGTAGTGTCATCCGCAAATTTGATGAAGAGGTTGGTGTTGTGTGTCGGTGTGCAGTCGTGGGTCAGCAGGGTGAAGAGGAGGGGACTGAGGATGCATCTTTGGGGGGCCCCTGTGTTCAGAATGATGGTGCTGTATGCGTTGCTGCCGACCTGGACTACTTGTGGTCTTCTGGTCAGGAAGTCCAACAACCAGTTGCAGAGTGAGGTGTTTAGTCCTAGACAGTCCAGTTTCTGTATCAGCTGCTTGGGGATGATTGTGTTGAAAGCTGAACTAAAGTCTAAGAACAGCATCCTCACATATGAGTCCTTATTGTCCAGATGGGTGAGAGCTGAGTGGAGGGCGGTGGAGATTGCATCATCAGTGGACCGGTTGGCCCGATATACAAATTGGTAGGGGTCCAGGGAGGAGGGAGGACAGATTTGATGTGGTGCATGACTAACTGCTCAAAGCACTTGATAATGATGATAACGACAATGAAGGTCAGTGCCACAGGGGTGGTAGTTGTTGAAGCAGGATGGAGAAGTCTTCTTTGGAACAGGGACGATGGTGGTACTCTTGAAGCAGGTGGGGACAAAAGCTTGGCTCAGGGAGGTGTTGAAGATGTCTGTGAGGACATTTGTGAGCTCCTCTGCACAGTCCTTAAGCACACAACCAGGAATGTTGTCAGGACCTGCAGCTTTGCAAGCATCGATCCTGGAGAGGGATCTCCGCACGCTAGCTGGAGACAGGCACAGCACCTGGTCATCTGGAAGGGGTGGTGTCTTCTGTGCAGGGGTGTTGTTGTCAGCTTCAACCCGTCCAAAGAAGTTATTTAAACTGTTCAGCAGAGCGATGTCACTGTCACAGGTCTGTGGTCGGGGTCTATAGTCCTTGATGGTCTGTATCCCCCTCTTTGTGTCTCTGCTGTCAGTGAAGTGGCGAGTTATCCTGCTGCTGTACTGCCTCTTTGCTAGTCTGATGCCACGGGTCAAGTTGGCTCTTGCTGATCTCAGACCAGCCTCATCACCTGCTCTGAAAGCATCGTTCAGGGCTCTCAGTAGCCTATGGACTTCCCCCGTCAGCCACGGTTTCTGGTTGGTCCGTACTGTGATGGTCTTGGTGTCCTTGACATCATCAATGCATTTACTGATGTAACAGTAACAGTGTCTGAATACTCCTGGATGTTGATCTGATGGTTGTAGGCGGTTGCCTGCTTAAACATGTCCCAGTCTGTGGTCTTAAAGCAGTCCTGAAGTGCTGAGGAGGCACCCTCTGGCCACACACGTACCTGCTTCTGGACCTGTGTGGTGACTTTGACCTTCGGCCTGTATGCTGGCATTAGCATCACAGTTATGTGGTCTGAAGCACTGAGATGGGGGAGGGGTAAGGCCTTGTATGCTCCTCTCAGTGTTGTGTAAATCAGGTCCAGTGTGTTGTTTCCCCGTGTTGAAAAGTCAATGTGTTGGTACAACTGAGGAAACACTGTTTTGAGATTTGCATGGTTGAAATCTCTAGCCACGATGAGAAGTCCCTCTGTCCCTCTGGATGGGCTGTCTGTTGGTCACTGATGGCTCTGTACAGTTCACTCATCATTGTTGTTGCAGCAGGGAGGGATGTAGACTGCAACTAGCAGGATGGCAGAAAACTCCCTCGGTAGATAGAAAGGCCAGCACTTGATGATCATAAACTCTACGAGGGGTGAAGAGTGTCTACAAATCACCACAGCATCTTGACACCAAGCATCCCTGATGTAAACACAGACCCCGCCGACACAGGTCTTACCTCCTTCAATGAGGGCTCTGTCTGCTCAGTAGCATATTAGCCAGTCGAGCTGGATGGCAGAGTCTGGCATGCTGTTATTGAGCCATGGTTCTGTAAACACAAAAACACAGCACTCTCTCACGGTCTGCTGGGTCGATCTCAGAAGGTGTATGTAGTCCAGTTTGCTGTCCAAGGAGCCTACATTGGTGAATACGATAGATGGTATAGCTGGCTTGTATGAATTGGCCGCTAGCCTGGCACAGATACCCCCGCGCTTTCCCCGCTTCTGCCTCCTCTCACACCGCCTGTGGCATTTCCTCTGCAGGTGCACTGCAGTAGTGGGGGTCGGTGTCGAAGTGGGCCAAATTAGGAGTAGGCTGAGGTCGAGTAATTCCTTAGCGTGTGCCGGGTTTAACTTGCAGATTGCTGTGTTACCGATGTCAAAAAGAGTCCCACCGCTGTATGTGCGCATTGGGACAGACAAATGCGACAAAAACATAAAATTACTCAAAGACACCAACAAAGACAAACATGTAGACACCATATTATCGGGACAGAGAGGGGCCACTGTGTCCGCATGCACCGCCATCACTAGCTGCAATGTGGGAGCCTTGAAGTGGTGGAACAATTTGTCCTTGATACAAATCTTACATTTACGGAGCACGTAAAAAAAATTCCAAATATCATTACATTTAACATGTCAAATTTCTACCATATAAGACATTTTCACACACAACAGCAAGCCCATTACAACCAATCAAGACTCTCTTCAAGAAGACAATCAAAGTTTTGGATAAGAAACCTCTTCACTTGCATTATTGCAATATTATAAATAAGTACAACATTCTCAACATAGACAGTTACCAAACCTTCATGGATGTTTGTCTTTTTTTTAAAGTTCTAAATGGGCTTGCACCGCCACTGTTAAATGAATGATTTTTTTTTTTTATGATGTTTGTTAGAATTCTGGCACATTTATATTGATGCCTAGTGCTGATAGGTTGATTAATGTGCATTGTCCCAATTCAATAAATAAATAATTTTAAAAAAGTAAATAACTAAAAAAAAGTGAATTCTAACATTATTTCTCCAGAGGATGCAATAATGACCTTGGAATTTCTCCACTTGACTGTAGGCAACTTCCTGCACACTAACGCCCGATCACTTCAGCGCTCCTTCCAGGGTTGCATGCAGATGATCCACATAGATGACCACCTTGCTGACCTCAGGGCTGTGGAGCAGGGTCTTATTGGAACCTTTGAAAATGTCAGCCTGGATATGTGTGCCATTATAGACAGGTATACAACTTGGTCATAATTAATTAAACTTAAGATTGTCAGAAAAGTGGTAGTTTTTTTTCCTCACAGGAAATATTGTGGTTTGAAAACTGTTCCTTATTGTGTTCTCCCTATGTTCACAAATCTCCTTCCACTGTTAAATTGTGTATCATGTCAGGTGTGTTCCTAACCAATGTGAGCATGATGGTCGCTGTTCTCAGACATGGGATACATTCAGCTGCAACTGTAGTGGCACTGGATACACTGGAGCTACCTGCCATACCTGTGAGTGCACACACACGCCAGACACGCACACAATGTTTTGCATCTACTGAGCATTGTGTTGTTTCTCCTCTGTAGCAATATATCAGCAGTCTTGCGAGGAGTATAAGCACCAGGGGAAGAGCTCAGGGAGCTACTGGATTGACCCTGACGGCAGTGGATCTATTGCCCCCTTCAGAGTCAGTTGTGATATGACAGGTGAGGTGGCACTGCAAGAGTGGTGTAGGGTTAGTCAGTTTAATTTTCTCACGTGACTCTGAGCAAAACAGCAAAAAATGCATTCCTCAGAATAGCTGTTGTCCGTCCTCCCTCCATTTTTTTAACAAACATGAGTTCTACTTCATCATTATTGTTAATGTTAATATTTATCTTTTGTAGCTATGCTTATTGCACTCCACAAACGGACTTCTCATGACTGTTTGTAAATCAAACAAGAACATAATTTTGTTTGTGAATGTCACAGTAGCTTCTGTGACATGGAAACATGCATCTGTCATACTACCTTTTTCTCTGTATATTGTGTTATTACACATCTGCTAACATATTGTATAGTGCAAGTGGATCTTTGCTGAATAAGGTGTGGAGACTATTGATAATATATTTTCTGTCCTTTTAGAGGAAAAGGTTTGGACCACACTGAAGAACAACCTGTCTCCTCAAACATCAGTCACTAGTGTAGAGCATGGGGGGAAGGCAGTGCTACGGATCACTTACAATATGACTGATGAACAGGTACACAATGACCATGCATTTACTTCAACAATTTGCTTTGTTGTGGTTGAAGTGGAGAACTTCACTGTTTTATGTAGTGTTTTGGTGCTAATAGTAGTAGACAGCTAGTAATAGATGTTATTTTCATAACAATTTAGTCTGAGGTCAGTGATTATTTTAGTAAGAGCAGTTCCAGCGCTGTGGTATGTTTTAAAGCTTGACTGAAAATACTCCAGAATATAATTTTCTTTAAGATAGGAGTTAGGTTGATAGGAGGCTATCTTTTCCAGTATCTCACTGATGAATGCAAGATTGGACAACGGCCTATAACTGGTGAGTGCATTACTATCTATGTTGGGTTTCTTTGGTAAGGGTTTTACAACATTGCTTTTAAAGGCATCTGGGAAGATGAATGTTTGCAGAGATGTATTTGTTATCTTCAGTCCAAGTTCAGAATATTACCAGTGGCTTAATTTACATGTAATGTAAGTTTAAAGTTGTCCAATAAATTCACAAGCTCCATAGCTTTGGAGTCATTCTTCTCATTAGAATGAATATTCAGGTATCCAATATGGCACCACATGTGTGGCAGCTAGTTACAGCAGCTCCGACCTCTTTTCTTTGTTTTGGTGTGTTTCTGTGCTTTTTTTGTGTTTCTTTCGTCAGTAGTCTCAGTTGAATGTGTCCACCTATGGATGTACAACTGGTGAGACCTGTGATATGGTTTTTATTCTTTCTGACGATTTAAAGCTGCAGTGGGAAGTCCATGCACATCACAGTTCCATTGTTTACACTCAGGAACAGCTGTTAGCACTATGTAACATGAATTTACTCCCATTGGAAAAGACTGAAGATCCCTGTGAAAATAAGGAGAAGGGGATGCAGAGCGAAGTACGGAGAAAAGAAATACAATATAAACCATCCAATACCATCTGTTATTATGGGGAATGTGTGATCTCTCTTCAGTAAGATAGAAGAGCTTATGGCACTCACCAGGCTGCTGACGGACTGCCCAGTGTGTAGCCTTATGTGCTCCACAGATGCGTGGCTGAATGAACTCCCCCCAGAATCGCATTTAACTTTGGATGGTTTTCAGCTGCTGCGAGTGAACAGGAGGGCAAAGGAGAGCAGTAAGAGGAAGGGAGGGGACATAGCAATGTTTGTGAGATGGTGTAATCTGGGGCATATCAGTGTAAAGGAGCAATGCTAAAAGCACCTTGAGCTGATTTTGAATAAATGTGTGGTATATTGAGGAGAGATTTACATGAAGATCTGAGGTGTCTGTCTGGGGTATACTGAGTGAGCAAGTCAGCTAGCGGTGTATCTGTTAGTAAAATCATTCAATGTGCCAGGACAAAATAGGCGCTGTTTGAATGATTTAGACGTAGACACATGTTTGGTCTCTATAGACAAAGCGAAGAAGATACAAAAATGATCTGATATGCCAACATCCAAAATACAGTTCATGGCTAAGCTAAGGCCTTCAGAGATGACAAGGTCAAGTGTATGACCCCGATTATGAGTAGGACCAGCAGTATGCTGGATAAGGTCAAATGTAGATAGCATGCTAGCAAACTGGGTGGCAAGAGGATCAGTGGCAATATCAATATGGATGTTGAAATCACCAGAAATAAGAAGTGAGAATTTATTTATGAAACCATTTTTAAGCCTTGGTGGACGATAAATAATAAGTATAAGACAGGGATTGGCAAATCTCATGTCTACAGCTAAATACTCATAAGTGGGGTAGCTACCAAATACCATGTTTTGGCTTGATAAACTATCTGAGAAAATGGCAGCTACACCACCACCCCTTCTGTCTGCTCTGGAGCAATGTAAAGACATGTAGTTCGGCGGAGATGCTTCAATTAATTCCTTGCCACCGGTTTCATCTAGCCAAGTTTCTGTGAGAAAAATACAATCAAGCTTGTGTGAAGTTATAAAGAAGTAGAAGTGCTAGCTTTAAAGTGCTTACAGAGTGACTGGATTCATCAGTACTGATAGAGGTGGAGACAGCCTCGTGGTGGTCAGAGATCTTAATACACTGATTATTCACCACAGTGGCAGGACCCAAAGTATTATGATGGAATGCTAGAGTGGGAGGCCCACAGATCTGACAGTTAAACAATCTGAACGAACTACATTAACTTTTGTGTGGAAAACTGCGGCTACCAGCAAAGTACGATATTTCCCAAATAACAAATCCTTGAACTAAAAGCTCATGTACAAAGCCTCTGTAGTTGATTTAATTTGTATGTCTGTTGTACATGCTCTTTCTCCCTATCTCTCCTTTTTATTGTTGCTGTTGTAACAAGTGAATTCCCCCAGTGTGGGATCAATTAAGTCTTTTCATATCCATTTAGGATGAATCTGTCAGATGATGGTTGGTGCTGGTGGTTTAATGACCCGACGCACGGAGGAGAGAGGATCTAGCTTGGAACCAAGTGGCAGCAGTGAATGAACCTCTGAATGGAAGGACAGGAGACCTCTCTCTCCAATGCAGGGAAAAGCGGGGGCTGGAAGCCGTATGCACTCTGGAAGGGTGATAGGCCTGTGGCAGAGCTGGTGAGTGAGTTGTGAGCGTAATCTACCTGGAGGATTTGCTGTGACCAGGAAGAAGGCAGCGTAATCTCCATTTCTTGGTTCATCTGTTCTGTTTGGCCGTTGGACTGAGGATGGAATCCGGATGATAAACTGGTCATGGCCCCCAGCAGGCTGCAGAACTCCCTCCAGAACACTGAGATACATGATGAGCATGTTGAATGTGTTCCCCCTGTGATCGTGAGAAGATGAGTATGTCATCAAGGTAGACATGGAGTAACGTTGTTGCAGATCATCCATCATTACCTTTTTCATTAGTGATGTGTGCCGTAACAGGCTTCAAAGATGAGAGGGTGGTATTTGTTTCAGAGCCACGTAAATCTGTAGTCATTGAGAGGCCCCAGCAGTTGGCAGACCCTCTCCAAAGTTTGCACATCACTGTCTTTTGGCATTAAATGCCATAAGCTCCTGTCTGCTCAGGTGTTTAGCATGCTTTGATGTGGGTGCATAGGTGACTTGTTTCTCAAATGTTTGCTGAATTGTGGGCTGACCTTCAGCTTTTGATGTGGATCCCCTGTTGCTGTCAGAGCTACTGCTGTCCTAAACAGAAAAATTAGGATTGTCCCCCTCCTGAACAAACGATGGTGGGTGTCAGCACACATCCTGGTTGTTGAAGGGTTGGGCGTTGATGGATACCCTCTTACACTCGAGTTTATCGGCTAGACACCTGAGGACCTGGTTGTGTCTCCATGTGTATCTGCCTTGAGTAAGGCTGGTCCTACAGCCAACCAGGATGTGTTTGAGTGTTGCAGGGATTGTACACAGGGGGCAAGATGGGTCCTTTCCAAGCCATAGCTGCAGATTTGTAGAAGAGGGCAGCACATCATACGTTGCTAGGACGATGAAGCTCAGCCTGTTAGATTCCATGCCTCAGAGTTTGCTCCATGTGAGTTTTCTCCTCTCGACACCCTCCCACCTCATCCAGCGGTCCTGTTTGGCTTGTGCTACAGCTTTGGAGCGTTTGGCTGCTTTCTCCTGTCGGCGCACCTCCTCTACCACCATGGATCGACGTTCGGTTGCAGATGCCTTTTGCCAGAGAGGTGATACAGCTCCGAGGCCAAAGCCTCCTCTGCCTTGTTGGACGTGACCCACCATGTCACGATGGTGGAGAGCAGATTTGGCCTGTAGCACAGCTGTGGCTGGGGTCCAATTCTTCCCAGTTGCTAGGTGAGGAGTGGCGCCTTTCACCACAGGGTCCCGGGAGTCAGTGAGGGATATTTCCAGCCTCACCTTGGCACATTTGAACTCTTCAACCAGACTAGAAATTGGCAGTGACAGGGCTCCTTTGCTGTAGAGTCCAACGCTGCTGAGGCATTTTGGGAGTCCGAGCCACTTCCTCAGGTTGGTGAACTACCGACCTTTCCAGACGATTGGCATGGCTAACTGAGACCTCGTACATGGTCAATGGCCACAAGATTCTGGGTAGCAGCCCAAACTGGTAACACCAGAGCTTCAGTTTTCCCGATTGTGCCGTGTTGTTGATTTGCTTAAGGCCGTTAGCTGTATCCTGCCGGAGTTGCTCAAGTTGCTGGGTGTCTTTGAGGTCTGCATATACCACGTCCGAGGCTCTTGATGGGCTTCTCTAGGACTGTTGGAACTGACGTAGAACTGCTTGCCTGTTAGTTGGCCTTTGATGACAGAGATGCTGTGTGATTTCTCTGGCTTGACCTCCATTCTTACCCACTGGATGTTTTCCTGGAGTTTCTGAAGCAAGCTTCTAGTGCATGGTTTTGTTGTTGTGATGATGGTCATGTCGTCCATGTAGGCTTTAATTGGCGGAAGACGCAAGCCGCTGTTGGTCCTCTCGCCTCCCACTACCCAACGAGATGCCCATATGATCAGTTCCATTGCCATTACGAATGCCAGAAGGGAAATTGTGCAGCCTGCCATGATGCTAATCTCCAGATGCTGCCAGTCAGTGGTGCCATTCTCAGATGTTACACAGAACTGGAGATCCTGAAAGTAGCTCTTGACCAAATCTGTGATGTGGTGTGGTACGCTGAAGTAGTTGAAGGCCGTCCACAAGATCTTGTGAGGAACTGAACAGAAGGCATTGGCAAGGTCTAAGAAAACCACGTGTAGGTCTTTCTGTTCCTTTTTAGCAGTTTGTATCTGGTGCCAGATGATATTAGCATGCTCCAGACATCCTGAGAAACCCTGGATCCCGGCCTTCTGCACTGATGTGTCAACAAAGTTGTTTCTTTGCAAGAATGTAGAGAGCCTTTGGGCCAGGACTGAAGAAGATCTTTCCTTCTACATTCAGCAGGCTGATCTGGCTTCGCCAGATGATGGATGATGAGTCCTTCTCTTTGAGAACCAGGATGCCTCCTGCTCTTCTCCTTGCTTTTGGTATCACTCCCATCTGCAAAGCCACCTTCATCAGCTTCTAGAGATATTTAAGGACTCCGGAGGTGTTCTTATAGAGCCTATACGGGATGCCATTGGGCCCAGGTGCTGATGCTGATCTCATCTGCTTCACTGTCTACCTCACTCCGTGTGGGGGGCCATATGTCCATTTAGTGTTCAGTTGCATGAATTGCTGGCATGTCGTTCAGGATGGTGACTGGCTCATGCCTCCGATCATCAAAGTAGGTCTTCCTCAAATACTCTTTCAGGTCTTTTATGGGTACTTTGAGGCTCCCACTCTCAATCAAGGAGGCCTTTAACAAAGCTATGGGGATTGCTGTAGAAGAGGGTCCTTGTCCGCTCTTTCCTCTTGCGCTGTCGTCTAAGGTGCTCTGATCTTTGTAGCTTTGTCAGTCGCTGCTTTATTTCAGCCTGCAGATCATCAAGTCCCACTCTTTCCATCTCTGTGGCCTTCCTCCACTGCTTTCTCAGTTGTCTTCTTTCTTTCACCATCCTGTCGATTTCCCGCTGCCTACTGGACTTTGACTGATTTAGAGGGTCTTTCTGCTACCTCTGCATTTTGCCCTTTGTCCCAAACCTCTCAGCACCATAGCTGTAGATGATAGCACCCATGTTCTCCAGTTTTCTCTCAACAGGACCCTTCTGTTGTTCTAGTAGGAGTACAAGGTCTGAATCGATGTTCTGCCACTCTCTCTTCTGGCTGGATTTGGGCCACAGGATCTGAGGTTTCCTCCCTTCCATCTTCCTTTCTGTTGCTGGCAGCGGCTGGCTGGGCGCTGGGCTGAGGACATGGCTGGCTGGACTCTACTGAGTATTGCAGGCTTGGTTCTGGGTTGGAAACTGGTGTTGGCTGTGGATGGCTGGACTCCGGGCTGGAAATTACTGCTGGCTGTTCCTGGCTGGGCTCCTAGCTGTAGTTTCCTGCTGGAGGGTCTATGCGATGCTGAGCTTCATCTGAGGTGCTGATACCCTGAGGACTGTGGGGGTTCTCCTGCCTCTGGGCTTCACTCAACTGATTTGGCCGACTTCTTAAGAAGTATTGGTCAATGCGAGACCCCTTGCTGAGCTTGCTGAGGCATTTCTTTAAGCCTTGATGAATCTTAAGGCCCCTCGCTGTTGTTAGTTTTGACCAGCCACAGGTGCATTTCTGCAGCTCCTGTCCTGCCAGTGTTGATGGTCCTTCTGTTGCAGTGTTGGTTGGTCTATTCATTGTCAGTTCCGTTCCATTGTCTGTCACCATAAGATCCGTCCATGATGGATCATCTTCCGCCCCCACTCTCGCAGACCCTGGGGGTATCTTCTTCCTTGAGGTTTTCATTGCAATGATGGGTGGATCCAGGAACGCTAACCAGCGCTGGATCCCACACTAGCCCTGTTGAAGTCTATTCCCTCCTGTCAGCAGTCTATCCATGCCGTCATCTGGTCTTTCCCTGATTGTCAGGTGCTCTTTCGCAACAGTCACTGGATCACTCCAGACTTCGAGGTTCATTGAAAGGACTAGATGTTGCAATCCCTGGTGTTTGCACCACTTTTAATTCGGGAGTTCTTGGCGGATGGCTGCTATAAGGCTTTACCAGCGGGACACATTGTCAGTTGTGAACGAAGTGGAGGAAGTAACAAAAAAAGATGATTTTGAAGAGGAGATTTCAAGAGTTTTGGAGTACTAAGAATATATAACACTGAGAAAGACGAAATTAAGAAGAGCGGTCAGGAGAGCGCAAGAAGATGCAGTGTCTACAGTGCCATTTGAATCAGATCCCATGCGTAATAATGTGGAACTGCCAAAACTTGTCATCGAAAAATATGCAGGAGATATAAGTCAGTGGCAGTATTTTTGGGGACAGTTTGACATGGCTGTAAATAATAATCCCAACCTGACCAAAACAGAAGAATTTAGTTATCTAAGATCATATTTCACTGGCGCAGCCGCTAATGTTGTTGCAGGATTGCTATTAACTGACGCCAATTATGACAATGCCGTTCAGCTTCTATAGAATAGATTCAGTAGAAAAGATTTGGTGATTAATGCACATATGACCAAACTTTTAAATCTAAATCCTATGAAGAATACCAGTGACATTAGAGCACTCAGATATTTGTATGATAACTGTGAAATTCAGATCTGTAGTCTGGCTTCAATGAGAGTTGTCTCTGACATTTGCTGTGCCCCATTCTAATGAAACTTCTACCAGAAGAGATGACCTTAGGTTTTAGCAAACAAGTTGAAGAGGATGATGTCTGGAAAGTGGAGGAGCTAATGAACTTTATTCAGAAGGAATTCGACAGTCGAGAACACACTGCAAACATGACAAAAGGTGCAAAGGAAAACACAAGTAAAGAACGTGAAAAAGAAAAACACGGTGCACAGGAAATATGCACAAAAAGACAGAATATGATGAGTGCGTCTGCACTTTATTCTTCCAATCAAGTGCACAGACAAACATGTCTCTTCTGTGAGAAATATGATCATCTGTCTAAGCAGTGTAAAGAAATGTGTGTGCCCGAAAAACGTGAAAAGTTGAAAAAACTAAGAAGATGCTTTGTGTGTTTTGGAACAAGACATGTTGCCAAAGACTGCCGTACTAGAGGCATTTCATGTGAAAAATGTAACCGGCGTCACCACAAAGCCCTGTGCACTTATAATGAAAATGAATGCACCCTCAGGTGTGCTCTTCCATTATAAGAGTAGCTGGAGAAGAATTACGCAGAGAACTGGAGTGCAGGCATGGGTTTCCATTCCGCTTTCAGCGGAATGGAAATGCATTCCGCTTTCATTCCGCAAATGCAAGAGCTGGGGATTCTGATTGTAGGAGATCAATACTGGGATATTTTTTCTGGAAAAATAGAATGGTTTTCTGAATCTCTGGTTGCACTGGACTGTAAGTTTGAATGGCTCATCCAAGGCACCGTATCCACGCTTAATGTAACTACAGACGCTGCCCCAACAGATATCGAAACTCTTTATGTGAGTGTTGGAGTAGAAGAAAAAAATCGCTCAAACACTGCGCTTCATTTGGGAAACAGAATCAATCAGCATTCTAACAGAAAAAGAATCAATGAAAAGTGACCAGGAGACTCTGCAGCTGTCTGAAAAGTCAGTCTGCTTTAAAGATTCAAGAAATGAGGTCAGTCTACCTTGGAGAAATGAAAACTATGATCTAGCCACTAACCATGATGTTGCCAAAAGATGTTTTGATCAGCTCGTTAAGAAGTTTCAAACTGACGTGCCACTCTATGAGCAGTATTGTGACGTCATCCAGGAGTACGTCAGGGCATAGTGGAACATGTGAAAAAGCTTGTCACAGACAATTCCACGTACTACCTCCCTCACAGAGCAGTGATTAATGAGGATCATGTGATAACAAAGCTTAGAGTTGTTTTTGATGCATCCTCACATGCAGCTGGCTGCCAGTCACTGAATGATTGTTTAATGAGAGGGCCCCAAATCTGAACCCTGAGTTACTGAGTACCCTGTTAAAGTTCAGACAGCATAGAGTAGCGTTTATGGCTGATATTACAAAAGCCTTTTTGCAAATTTCCATAAGAGAGCAAGACAGCTGCTTTAAGATTAATCTGGCTAAATAATTTGCCAAAACCTCATGAGGAAGCTGAAGTGATTACAATGTGCATGAATTGATTTCCCTTTGGCGCATCCCCCAGTCCCTTCCTGTTGGCAGCAACCATATGACACCATGTGAAAAAATATAAACTACAACATCCCACTGTGACATCTACTCTTGATAAGTGTCTGTATGTAGATGATTTGATCTGTAGTATGTCATTACGCACCTAGAAATGGACAAAAGTCAATTGAAAATGTGGAGTGACTCAATGATATCTTTGCACTGGACAAAGAGTACAGCCAAACAGTGGAAACCTTTTGTGGAGAATTGAGTCAGAGAAATCCAAAGTCTCCTTCGGATGTTGCAACAAGAGGAATAAATGCCAATAAATTATGTGACATTTCTCTTTGGTGGGCCAGACCCGATTGGGTCAAAGAAAGACAAATGAATCACTGTAAAAATAACATCAAAGCAAATAAAGATGATAACGTTATTAAAGAAAATATGGCTGCTGTTGAAACTTCCAGTTTAATTAGTTTTGAAAACCCAAAGAAACGAGAAATGTTGGAAATGAAAAATGAAAGTGGTCTCAACCGAGTGTTACGTGTAACTGCCTGGTTAAGACAATTCCTTCACAGACACACGTCAGAGCAAAACAAAAAAAGAGCGGGGCTTTGACAGCTGAGGAGATAGATGAGGCAGAACTTTATTGGACACATGTGACACAGATCCAAAGTTTCCCTGAAGAAATTGATCAGTTAAGAAGAGGTAAAGAAATAAAAATCCAGTCAAAGATCAGGCCTCTGAGCCCCTTTTTGGATGAAAAGGGAACTTTGAGATTAGGAGGTAGGCTACAAATGAGCGGCTTAAAGTTTGAGCAAAAGCATCCCTGCATCCTTCCTGCAAATTCAACATTTTCCGAGTTGATTTAAAAAATGTCACCAATTGGTGCTCCATCCTGGTTTACAAGACACTCTCAATCAAGTAAGAGAGAGATTCTGGATTATAAAAGGATGACAACTGACAAAAAGAATTGTGCATGCATGTCTGATTTGCCGTAAATCTGAGGTTATTGCAGCTCAGCAGATTTCTGCTCCTTTGCCTTAGCAGTGCATTGAGGAAGCACCTCCTTTTGAAATTACTGCAGTAGATTTTGCTGGTCCCCTGTACACCAAATCTTAAGAAAAGATTTATATTGCCCTTTTCACCTGCACAGTCACTAGAGCTATTCATCTTGAGTTAGTGACAGATTTGACCACTGAAAAGTTCCTGGTGGCCTTTAGAAGTTATGTGGCGTGCAGAGGACTCTGTACGCCACAAAACAGAGGACTGTAAAACAGAGGACTGTAAAATAATATATTCAGACAATGCAAAAACCTTTAAAAGGGCACAAAAAGAGTTAAAGCACTGTGGAATTCCCTGTCATCAAAAGAGTTACAGGGATTACTCGCTGAAAAATGAATCTGGAAATTCATTGTTGAAAAAGCTGCCTGGTGGGAGGCATGTGGGAGAGAATGGTGAGGTCAGTGAAAACCTGTTTGCGTAAAGTCGTTGGAAAAGCTCCTCTACGCTATGAGGAAATTGAAACAGTAATGACAGAAGCGGAAGCCGTTATTAATTCTCATCCCATCACTTTCACTCACGCCAGGGAAGAGCCTGTACCGCTAACCCCAGCACACTTTCTGATTGGTCAGTGATCTGCGTGCATGCACCTACCATGCGTGCAGCCTGTTGCAGTCGCTCCTGCTTGTTTTCTTAGTTTTCTAAAACTTTTTTGCTTTATTCTTTACTTTTACTGTGTGTATTTTTATGACTTACATCTTGAAGCTGTGTACTCTCTAAACATGTTGGTCAAGAGAGTTCTGGTCTGTTTCTTCACTATGGAATTGCTACTCTCACTGGGACACAGCACCGATGCGCAGCGACTTCATGGCCGCATTGTTTACTCCAGATATCAGCTGATCGCGCTGAGGCTGGCCAGCTTTTTGGCCAGAACATCAGAGATCCTTGCTGAAATCTGGAGGAAAACACATAGGGGATGCGGGGGAGGACAGAAACAGCAGAGGAAAAGAGTTGGGTTGAGACAACAAGGGTTTATGGAGAAGAGGAGATATAAGCCGTGTCTCCCCTCTCTCATCACGGGCAACGTGAGGTCGCTGGCAAATAAGGCGGATGAGCTAACAGCACTCGCCAGGAATCAGAGGGATTACCAGGAGTGCAGTCTGATGTGTTTAACAGAGACATGGTTGCACCAGGACATACCCAACGACAATGTCTCCATCAGTGGCTTTCAGACTGTACAGGCCGACCGGGATTGCACCTAGAGCAGTAAGCGTAAAGGAGGGGAGCTTGCCATTCTCCTGGTCACATTACCATCAAGGTTTTTTTTTTTTTTTTTTGTTTTCAAGATCAAGATGGTGCCGCGGACGGCAGCCTCGGTGTGTTGGTGCATGTTGCTTTGTTTTGTTTTGTGTGTTAACTCTGGTTTTTTGCAACGGTACCCGGAGCTCCTTCACCAGAGATGAGCTCATGAACATCAGGGGAGCAACACCAGAGGATTTATTTCCTACTTTCCTTCTTCCAACTGTGGAAATTTTGGACATTCTGGTGAAAGGTGCACTCACCTTTGCTCACGCAGTGAAATGCCGGAGGAGAGGAAAATGGGCTGGCGCGCTGGTGCGTCTCCGCCTGCGCGGACTACGCACAACGTTACTGGGAATATTTCTCTGTAACGTGAGTTCACTGCCCAACAAACTGGAGGAACTGCAACTGCTGTTGGGTAGAAACAGGGACTTTTCTTCATCTGCGGTTTTGTGCTTGACTCTGAGACTTAGCTCTGTGGATTAATACCGGACTCTGCGCTGCAGCTGGCTGGCTTCCAACTCCACCGCACGGACAGAGACGCGGAACTTTCCGGCAAAACTAAAGGTGGAGGAATCTGTTTCTACATCAACAGTGGTTGATGTAACGACATGACAGTGATGCAGCAGCACTGTTCTCCTGACCTGGAATCTTTCATTATTAACTGTAAGCCTTTTTATTCACCCCGTGAGTTCGCTTCATTCATTCTGGTTGGTGTTTACATCCCGCCGCAGGCCAGCGTGCAGGACGCACAGCGCGAGCTCGCCGACCAGATACTGCGTGTGGAGCGGACCAACCCGGACTCTTTATTTATTGTCCTTGGTGACTTTAACAAAAGTAACCTCACACACGAACTCCCTAAATACAGACAGTTTATTAAATGCCCGACCAGAGAGGAGAATATTCTGGATCACTGTTACACCACAGTCAGGGATGCTTATCATGCCGTCCCCCGCGCTGCACTCGGCCACTCTGACCACGTCATGGTCCACCTGATTCCTGCATACAGGCAGAAACTAAAGCTCTGCAAACCTGTAGTGAGGACATCAAGGAAGTGGACCAGCGAGGCTGTGGAGGAACTCCAGGCGTGTTTGGACTCTACTGACTGGGATGTGTTCAGGACTGCCACCAACAGTCTGGATGAGTACACGGAGGCTGTGACGTCCTACATCAGCTTCTGTGAGGACTGCTGTGTTCTATCATGCACCAGGGTGAGTTACAACAATGACAAACCCTGGTTCACAGCCAAACTCAGACAGCTTAGGTTGGCAAAGGAAGGGGCCTTCAGGAGTGGGGACAAAGACAGATTCAAAGAGTTGAAGTACAAGTTTAGTAAGGTGGTGAAAGAGGCTAAACGACTGTACTCTGAGAGGCTCCAACACCAGTTCTCAGCTAACGACTCTGCGTCTGTCTGGAAAGGGCTCAGGCAGATCACAAACTACAAGCCTAAAGCCCCCCACTCCATCAACGATCAACGCCTTGCCAACGACCTGATCGAGTTCTACTGCCGCTTTGAAAGACAAAGGGACAGTCCAGCAACCATCCCCCATGACACCTCCCAACAGCTCCAGTTCCAGTCACCTCCACCAATGGCCACCTTAAAGGCCCCCCCCCCCTCCCTCCCCACCCACCTCACTGACGACTCTTTCCATCCAGGAGAGGGACGTCAACAAACTCTTCAAGAGACAGAATCCCCGGAAAGCAGCTGGACCAGATTCTGTCTCCCCATCCGCCTTGAGGCACTGCGCTGATCAGCTGTCTCCAGTGTTCACAGACATTTTTAACACCTCACTGGAGACATGTCACGTGCCAGCCTGCTTCAAGTCCTCCACCATCATCCCAGTTCCCAAGAAGCCAAGGACCACAGGACTTAATGACTTCAGACCCGTCGCCCTGATCTCTGTGGTCATGAAGTCCTTTGAGCGCCTTGTGCTCTCACACCTCAAGGACATCACCGACCCTCTCCTGGACCCCCTGCAGTTTGCCTACAGAGCCAACAGGTCTGTAGACGATGCAGTCAATTTGGCCCTCCACTTCATCCTCCAGCACCTGGACTCCGCAGGAACCTATGCCAGGATCCTGTTTGTGGATTTCAGCTCTGCCTTTAACACCATCATCCCAACTCTGCTTCAGGAGAAGCTCTCCCAGCTTAGCGTACCTGACTCCACCTATAGGTGGATTACAGACTTCCTGTCTGACAGGAAACAGTGTGTGAAGCTGGGGAAACACATCTCCGATGCTAAGACCATCAGCACCGGATCCCCCCAGGGCTCCCTGTACACGAACAGTCACCAGTCCGTCAAGCTACTGAAGTTTGCGGATGACACCACCCTCATCAGACTCATCTCTGATGGCAACGAGTCCGCCTACAGGTGGGAGGTTGATCATCTGGTGACCTGGTGCAACCAGAACAACCTAGAGCTCAATGCTCTAAAGACAGTGGAGATGGTTGTGGGCTACAGGAAGAACTCAGCCTCACCTGCCCCCATCACCCTCTGTGACTCCACTGTTGAACTGTGGAGTCTGTCGGCTTCCTGGGAACCATCATCTCCCAGGACCTCAAGTGGGAGCTGAACATCAGCTTCCTCATCAAAAAAGCACAGCAGAGGGTGTACTTCCTGCGGCAGCTGAAGAAATTCAGTCTGCCAAAGACAATGATGTTGCACTTCTACACAGCCATCATTGAGTCCATCCTCACCTCTTCCATCACCATCTGGTACGCTGCTGCCGCTGTCAAGGACAAGGGCAGACCGCAGTGTGTCATTAGGTCTGCAGAGAAGGTGATCGACTGCAATCTCCCGTCTCTCCAGGACCTGTACGCCTCCAGGACCCTGAGGCGTGCAGGTAAGATTGTGGCTGATCCCTCTCACCGAGGACACAATCGCTTTGAGACACTCCCCTCTGGCAGGAGGCTGCGGTCCATCAGGACCAAAACCTCACGCCACAAGAACAGTTTTTTCCCGTCTGCTGTCAGCCTTATTAACAAGGCCCGGAACCCCTCCTGACATTCTTCACACCCCACCTCTGCCTCATCTGTCACATTGACACTACCATAACTCTATGCGTTACATTAACGCTAAGCTTGGACTCCTTCTGAAAAAACTGACTGTGCTTCTGTTAAAAAAAAAAAAGAAAAGACTTGTGTATATATATTTATATTGTTATATCTTTTACTTATTGTTATATTTTCTACTATTGTTATATTTTTTACTTACTGTTATATTTTTATTTTTTAATAGCTTCTTTTAATAGATGTGTCATGCACCAACCTCACCAAAGCAAATTCCTCGTATGTGTAAAATCATACCTGGCAATAAAGCTTTTCTAATTCTGATTCGGAACGTATCTGTTGCCCGGACATTGAACTGTTGGCTGTTGGGCTCAAGCCATATTATTTGCCCAGGGAGTTTTCACATGCCATTATCATAGCTGTTTACACCTCCTCCTCCGGCTCCTCCTCTGGCCGCCAGACTGACTGTACTCTCCAACCTGAGGACTACACCCCTCCAAAGACTAAGGAACTGGTAGTGGACCTGAGGAGAACCAAGGCACCGGTGACCCCTGTTTCCATCCAGGAGGTCAGTGTGGACATTGTGGAGGATTACAAGTACCCGGGGATACATATTGACAATAAACTGGACTGGGCAAAGAACACCAACGCTCTCTACAGGAAGGGCCAGAGTCGTCTCTATTTTCTAAAGCGACTGAGGTCCTTCAACATCTGCCGGACTATGCTCAGGATCTTCTATGAGTCTGTGGTGGCAAGTGCTATTCTCTATGCTGTTGTGTGCTAGGGCAGCAGGCTGAGGATGGCAGATGCCAACAGACTCAACAAAGTGATCCGCAAGGCCAGTGACATTGTGGGAATGGAGTGTGACTCTCTGACAGTAGTGTGAGAGAGGAAGATGCAGACTAAGCTACGGACTATCTTAGACAACGTCTCACACCATAACTGGCCAGATTGTACTGTAATGGGGATACCAGGATGCAAGTGCAGCACTGACTGAGCAGAGACGCACTTGAGCCTCACTGATAATCAGGTCCAGAGGGGCAAGGCAAAAGTCATAGTCAGGGTCAGGGTCACAAAACAGAGGTCTTTACCAGAGAGCAGGTGAGGTCAAAGGCTGGCTGGGTCGATAACGGAATCTGTCCGAGAGTGATTGCCAGAGAGTCTTGCACAAGGGCTAAGACCAATCTGGCAAGGTGTGGTAGTGGAAGAGGAACTTCAGTATTGCACTGAATAGATGGTGAATTCCAGGTGTGTGTCCAGTGATTGAACAAGTGGCCGTGGATAGCTGGTGAAGGCAGCAGGTGAGCAGATGAAACAGAGAGTGGCAGCAGGAAAAGTGTGACTGATGTGACAGTCTGTGGTTATTATTGTTTAATTATTCACCAGTCTGACTGAGCTGAGGTGTGGCAGCTTCAAAACTAACTCTTTGATTGGTGAATGTTGTGAAGTTTGGGTCCCTGGAAAATGTGATGAACAGGACAATGAGTGTGAATGTGCTGGACCCCTAACAGGGATGGAAACATCCTCTGAAAGCCTTGGGTGATGTGAAGCACAGGGTCTGGTTTTAGTACAGTGTGCCAAGAGCATGTCACATGTTGGTGCTAAGGAGTCTGCAGCCAGTGATGTTTGGATGTATCGCATCAGGCTTAAAGCAGCCTTTTTAGTTCCAAATGATATTGAAATTGTCAATAAACTTTATCCCATGGATGAGGGATTCTGAAGTCAGCCATGTGTTCAGGGCAAGTAGTCTGCTGCCCCAAGGTGGGAATGGGGTCTGATATGAATACATGCTGTGATTGGCAGGCGACATAGGTCACAGACATAGCACAGAGGCTTGTGCTGCTTGGAGGTTGCACTCCTGCTGTACTTTCTGTTGCTTTCAGAATTTAAGTCCCTGTAATTGTACGTGTCCAGGATCCATTTTCCAAAATTTTTGACAGAAAAAAACAAGGATACCAGCTACAGAATGTAAGCAAAGCAGGGAACAAGCAGGAGAGCCATGACATGTTACATAGATTCAAGGCCATTCCAACAAAGAAATAATCAATCGAGAAACAACAGTGGGATCACGAAGTGTAGCAGGTGATGTCTTTTTCCCAAAAACCAAAATAGGTTTGGTTAAGTAGGCATTGTGTATAAAGAGGAGACTTCTTGATATAACAAGATAATGTATTGTTATAACAAGAGACATTTCAGAACAACTTGTCGTTGTAACATGAATATAAAACCGATCAATCAAAACATTATGACCACCTGCCTAATATTGTGTTGGTCCCCCTTGTGCTGCCAAAACAGCCCTGACCTGTCAAGGCATGGACTCCACTAGACCCTTGAAGGTGTGCTGGGGTATCTGGCCTTAAGATGTTAAAAGCAGATTCTTTAATTCAATTTTCAATTCAATTCAATTCACTTTTATTCTTATAGTGCCAAATCACAACAGAGGTTGTCTCAGGACACTTTCCATATAGAGCTGGTACAGGCCTCTTTTATTTACAGAGACCCAACAATTCCCTCATGAGCAAGCTCTTGATGACAGTGGTGAGGAAAAACTTTCTTTTAACAGGCAGAAACCTCAGGCAGAACCAGGCTCTGGGTGGGTGGCCATCTGCCTTGACCGGTTGGGTGAGAGAGAGAGAGAGAGCAAGAGAGAGAGTGGGACAGACAGAGACAGAAATGCAGTCAGAGAGAGGAGAGAGAGAGAAAGAGAGAGAGTGAGACAGACAGAAATATTACAGCTATTTTAAAGGACTGTGGTACGTAGCCTGTTGATAAAGACAGATCGATCATGTCTAATAAGGAAGAGTCAATTAAAGGTAAAACTTCTTTAAGCAGCTTAGTTGGGATGGGGTCTAGAATACAGGTTGATGATTTTGATGATGAAATTAATTAAATTAGTTGGTGAAGGTCAACAGGTGAAAACAGTCTAAAACTGTGGCAGATTTAATAACAGTTTCTATGGTTTCTGTGTTTGAAGACAAAACAGTACCCGTTGATGGCAGGAGCCAATGAATTCTGTCTGTAATAGTAAGAATTTTATCATTAAAGAAGCTCATGAAGTCATTATTGTTTAGAGCTAAAGGAATACATGCTTCAACAGAACTATGGCTCTCTGTCAGCCTGGCTACAATGCTGAAGAGAAACCTGGGATTGTTCTTATTTTCCTCTATTAGTGCAGAGTAATAGCCTGCCCTGGCACTGCGGAGGGCTTTCGTGTATATTTTAAGACTGTCTTGCCAGGCGAACCGAAATTCTTCCAAATTGGTAGAACGCCATTTAGGGTTAGGGTTGATTAAAAGGCCTGAGTCAAAAATGGCTGCAACTCCACCTCCTCACAAATGGCTGCAACTCCACCTCCTCAGCCACTGGAATGTGAGTATTAATATGGCTCGGAGGAGTAGCACAGCCAGGTTTCAGTCAGACAAAATAAATCAATATTATGGTCTGATGTTAACTCATTTACTAAAACAGATTTAGAGGACAGAGATCTGATGTTAAGGTGACCACATTTAATTCTCCTATCTTGTTGTACTATTGTAGTGGTTGTTTTAATTTTTATTAGATTTTTATGTTTAACTCCTCTTCTCTGTACCTTTGGTTTACTTAGTTTATGTGGCTGGGGTGCAGACGGAGTTGGGTGGGTAACTGCTCTAATGGAAGTGCACAGAAGTTGTGTAGGACTGCAGCTCTGCCTCCTGGAGCAGGATGGCAGGATTCAAACCCCGGTCTCCCATGTGACAGGCAGGAAAGTTACCACAAGACCAATGGGGCAGGCAGGGAATGCAGAGGGGCTCGTGAGCAGGTAATTGTCCACAGTTCTCAAAAGGCTCAACAAGTGTGTGGGAGGGGAAATAGCGCAAACTCACTGCAGTTGGAAGCTTTCCTGGAAGGTGGTTCTGATGAGGGCTGAGAGTGGATCCGAACCTTGAGATGGAGTCGGCGAGGCTGACGGCACCAGAGGAGAGGAGCTGGTGAGGAGAAGCTGACGCAGTGGGTCTACAGGCTGAACAGGAACAGGCTGAGTGCCAACCAGCCACAGGCAGACGAGGAACAGAAAGCAGGCACGCAAAACTTGTAGTCGGGAACAGAAGGCTGATGGATTTACCGGGGCTGAGACGTGAAGCAAAGGTCGGAGGCGAGTCGGGTTGATACCAGGTAAGCAGTCCGGGAACAAGTGCTGGAGAGTCAGGCATGAGAGCGAAGACAATCTGGCAAAGAGTGAGCACTGAGTGAAAGCTGCATATAAACTGGCTTGATTGGAGATGGTGAGCAGGTGACAGCAGCAGGTGGAAGCAGTAAAGCTGATGAGGGGTGTGGCTGAGCAGCAGAGCAGGAGAGGGGGAGAGTAACTGGCGTAACTGGGTGTCATTACCGCCAACGTGAATAACAATGTTACTGTATTTATGCTTATCCTTAGCCAGCAGTTTCAAATTTGATTCAATGTTGCCTGCTCTGCTCTGCTTCTCAAAATGAAGCTGCCAATAATCAGAGTTGGTTTCTCAGCGGGTGTGGAGAACCTGTTAGAAACATAAAGTGGTTGATGGTGACCCGTGAGCTTCAGCTTGGGACTATGCTTCCTTCGAACAGTCACCCAGCGTCCCTGGTTTCCCAGCTGCTCGGGAGCTGTCAAGGGATGGCTAGCCGGAACTGCACTTGGTCAGTCCACACCAGCTATGGGGGCCTGACTAACTACAGCTAATGGTTTGGTTTCCATGGTGCAGAGCCGTGCTTCCAAATCACCAAGCCTCACCTCCAACTCCCCAAATAAACTACACTTATTACATGTACCACTGTCACTAAAGGAGGCAGAGGAGTAGCTAAACATCTGACACACCAATCAGGAGAGACACTACTACTAAAGCTGCAACTGGAAACAGGAAGTGAGACAATACGCTTACCACAGCACGTCAGCGTCAGTCCTGTAAGTTGTGAGGTGGGGCCTCCATGGATTGGAGTTGTTTGTCCAGCACATCCCACAGATGCTCTATTGGATTGAGATCTGGGGTATTTGGAGGCCAAGTCAACACCTCAAACTTGTTGTTGTGCTCCTGAATCATTTTTGCTTTGTGGCATCGTGCATTATCCTGCTGAAAGAGGCCACAGTCATCAGGGAATACCGTTTCCATGAAAGGGTGTACATGGTCTGCAACAGTGCTTAGGTAGGTGATGCATGTCAAAGTAATATCCACATGGATGGCAGGACCCAAGGTTTCCCAGCAGAACATTGCCCAAAGCATCACACTGCCCCCGCCGGTTTGATTTCTTCCCATAGAGCATCCTGGTACCATGTGTTCCCCAGGTAAGCAACGCACATGCACCCGGCCATCCACGTGATGTAAAAGAAAACGTCATTCATCAGGACACCTTCTTCCATTGCTCCATGATCCAGTTCTGATGCTCACGTGCCAATTGTTGGCATTTTCGGCAGTGAACAGGGGTCAGCATGGGCACCCTGACTGGTCTGCAGCTGTGCAGCCCCATATGCAACAAACTGTGATGCACTGTGTTTCCTGACACCTTTCTATCAGAACCAGTATTAACTTTTTTGGTAATTTGAGCAACTGTCCTTGGACCTCCCTTGGAGCTGCAATTTTGGAGATGCTCTGACCCAGTCATCTACTCATCACAACTTGGCCCTTGTCAAACTTGCTTAAATCCCTATGCTTGCTCATTTTCCGGCTTCTAAGACATCAACTTGGAGGACAAAATGTTCACTTGCTGCCTAATATATCCCACCCACTAACAGTTGCCATGATGAAGAGATTATTAGTGTTGTTCACTTCACTTCAGTGGTCATAATGTTATGCTTGATTGGTATATTTTGATGTGATCTCACAGTCACAAGAAATTTTTAATGAGAAACTGACCATCATTTATTATGTCATGTTGGAAGAAATACCCTGCTGTAATTCTAGTACTAGCATTTTTGATTTTATTTTATTTATTTATTTATTTTTGCTACATTTGCTGCTAATGAAAGAATGCATGTAAAGAAGTTCTCTCTGTCTCCTTCTTGTGTGTGTATCCAGGTGTTGTCAGTCACCAGCAATGCAGAGTACTGCGAACAGTATGTAGCCTACACCTGCCGGATGTCTCGTCTGCTCAACACTCCAGGTAAAGTATCTCTCAGTACCATCATCATCATCACGTCACAGCTTTGCTAGTGACTTTTCATTAAGTAATAAAATACCTTGCTAATTTATGTATGCAAATTAGTAAATGGATTCTTTTTTGGGGTTCATTGTGTGCTTTTGTTGTTTGTCCACCATTAACTTTGGTTGACCGTAAGCCTCTAATGTGGGGTACTGTCAGATCAGTATTATTATGGTCCAAAGGTGTAAGACTGAAGTTTGCAGATGTCAGCGCATATCATATTTTAAACTAGATTTCACACCACACCAAAAAATATATGGTGCACATGATGAAAAGTTCTAACGACCTGACTATTTGTCCTCTTGTTACCAAGTACATGACAGCATTTCAAACCTATAGTTTTAATGTGACACAATTGTGCTGTACTTACAGGATCATAGGTTCAAGGCCATTAATATGAGCAGGATATTTTTGAATTAAAGCTCATAATCTGCCTTAAAAATGCATTAAATGAAAGTGAACTAGTAGTTAAAACTGACCCTAGTCTATGGGTTTGACTCCCAGATGGCTCCCCGTTTACCTGGTGGGTAGGACGAGCCAATGAGAGGCATTCTTACTGGGGGGGTTCAGGACCAGGGATACAGAAGTGTTCCTGTGGTATCGAACACAACTGTACGAACCCCAAACACTACTGCAACTGTGATGCTGATCTGCGCACCTGGTAAGTGGACCACTGCTAAGCAGCTCAGCTGAGTTTTTTTTTTTTTTTTTAACTAGTTAAAAGTACAGAGTTTGTATTTTCACAATGAACTATAGTCTTTACCTTCAGTAAAGCACTTATTATTGACTGGGAAATCAATCTATTTGTCTAAAACTGCTTCAGATGTTGTCCCTACTTGGTTGACAGTTTTTTGTTTTTTGTGTGTGTCTTTGTGTATGTGTGTGCATGCAGGAGGGAGGATGCAGGCCTGTTGGTCTATAAAGACCATTTGCCAGTTAGTCAGGTTGTGGTTGGTGATACAAGCAGAGCTGGATCTGAGGCCAAACTGACAGTAGGGCCACTCAAATGCCAGGGTGACCGTGAGTGTGTCTCTCTTTCAAACACACACACATTCAGCACACCTACCCACACATACACGCTCAACACACATCAATCATTCACCAGATATATTTCATATCGTAAGAGAAACATTTGTGTTTTATCCATGTCCTAACATTGTTTTTGGAAGGGAACTACTGGAACGCAGCATCCTTCACCAGCCCTGCTTCCTACCTCAACTTCCCTTCTTTCAGAGGAGAAGCCAGCACTGACATTTCCTTCTACTTTAAGACTTCCTCCACTCATGGAGTCTTTCTGGAGAACCTTGGTACCACTGACTCCCTTCACATTGAACTCAGAGGTGTGTCTATGTGTATACACAAGATATTAGGAATTGACTTTGCTAAATTGCAAATAGATATTAATGACCACAATGAGGGCATGATGTGATCTCTGCAATGTTTATGACAGGATCTTTTTTAAGACTGCCATTCTAACTGTACAATGCAACACAAAAGACTCTTTCGTATGAGGTGTACATTAGTGAAAGGTGCTCAAATAAGACCTCATTTTAATCTAGTCTAATCTAGTCAAAGAAACATATTTTTACCTGACCAAACTAGCAGGTTAAGAAAATATTATCACTGAGCTGTGATCAGTTTGTTATGTAACCAGATTAATTCACTCAGAAAAAGGTTTTATTTGACCTAGTTGTTGAAGGGATTAGTGCTTACTGATGAAAGGAAGTAAAAGAGTAAGTATTTAGAGTAAGTTAATGTACTGTATAGCACTTTTCTGGTCTGAAGACCACTCAAAACGCTTTTACAACACAAATCTGCATTCACCCGTTTGCACACACATTCGTACGGCAACTAAGCCACCTGTTCATTGTGAGCATTATCCCCTCATACTGATGGCACAGCATCTGGGGCAGTTTTGGGGTTCAGTATCTTGCCCAAGGATACTTGTGGACTGTCGTGGCCAGGGTTCAAACCACCAACCACCGCGGCCCTAGTAGAAAGTAAATGTAAAAAATGTATTTTTTCACTGAACGTGTCAGGCAAAAAAAATTCAGTTGATTTGGGATTTTCAATTTTAACTACTGCTATGAACAACAAACTTATTCCATATGTCTATTTTTTTTTCTAAACAGTGCTTTACAATAAATGAAGAAAAACAGAGAAACAAAACAGTAACGGTAAAAAAAAAAAGAAAAAGAAAAAAACAACCCACAGTTGTTTTAAAAAAAAATGTAATTGGTAAAAGTAGAAAAAAAGCCCTCTGGTAAGAGAGTTTTCAGAGGTAATTTTGTTATTTGGCTTTCCTGAGACTGTTATTTGGCTTTCCTGAGATTCTCAAGCACGAGTTTCTTGTTTTTAAGAAATTTTGGAATTCCAGACAAATGAAAAAGCAAGGATGGAGCTTGTCTTTAGTGAAAGTTTTAAAATGTTGCAAATATTTGATTTTTACTCTGGTGTTTCCAGAAAGCTCGGTGGTCTTCTTCACTTTTGATGTGGGCAATGAGCGGGTGGAGCTTAGTGTCCGCTCGCCAGTCCCTCTAAACAATAACCAGTGGCATCGTGTGGAGGCTGAGAAAAACATCAAGGAGGCGGTGCTGCAGCTTAATGGACAGTACAGGGAGGTCAGACCCATCTCACCACAGGGACACACAAAACTGGCATTCTACAGTCAACTATATGTTGGTAAGACACACGTGGAAACATACATGGGGATGTATCCTCCACAGCTGTCACATGTGATGTCATACACCACTCTAGTCGACCTCTGGTGAACGGGGATGTGTTGACTCCATTTGATGTAAAGATTGACTATATGTTATGATAGTCGAACCACATCAGGGAGTCCTACGGGGGTCTTTTGGCATGATGGTGGTCCCTGGGACATGTCATTTCAAAATATGGTGAATAAACTGCATACACTACAGTTTATTCACCATATTTTATTTTATACCATAATTATAATGTATGTCTGTATAACTACAATTCCTCTGCAACATTTTGTGTACAGATTAAAAAAATGTCCAGGCTTTTAAGTATAACAAGTTCTAGAGTTTATGCCTGGCTTTACTAGTGACTGATGACCATCTGATCATTCAGTCAATATCTGATCAATCCAACATGGTCATGTGATACTTTTTGTCAGACCTGTCAACCCCCTCGTTTTTTGAGGAATTCTCCCATGTTTTGCCTTTCTGTCCTACTGTCCATCCATTTAAATATTTTTCCATCTCTGTGTTGCACTCTAGGTTGTCTGTAATGACAGGAGGCAGGTGGCAATATATAGAACATTAGCTGTAACATCTGTTGACAAGGAGTCATTCACACAAACAGCACAATGGAAAAATAAGTAGAACAAGGACAAGGAGGATGACCATGAGAGGAATGGAAAAAATGCCAAAAAGGCTAAAAGTCTGGGCAAAAAAAGGTAGAGACGAGAGGAAGCTTAGCCATACTTAATGAAGAGCAACATTGGCCGAAAGTCATGCTTTTTGTAAAACATGCCACAGATTTGGAGGGAACAACAGCATGAGCCAGCATGATAAATCTGCCAAGGACAAGTGCGCCCAGGAGGCACAGAGTCATGCTCCACCAATGACTGCACTATCTTTCCCATCCATTTTCGTAATCACCCTCTCCGACCAAATGTCTCTTTTACCAATAGCCTCGTCAAAATCACAAATGAAGCATAATGTGAAGTGATGTTTAAGTATTCTCCAAGTAATACATAAATAAACTACATCCTGAATTTACTGTATATGCCCCTTTGTGTTTTCATTTATATAATGCAGGGATGTTCTTCCTTGTATACAAAGGCCTTAACTACCTATGACTTTTCTGATACAGGCTTGAAACATTTGTGCTTTGCCTTGCACTGATGCACTGCTATACTTCTTTTAAATTGTTGTATTTTAACTTGATTTTATGCATTCTATGTACTCTATTTTTATCTTTATGTTTATGTTCTTTACGTTTATTCTATGTCTTTTTTATGTGAAGTACTTCATGCATGTGATTTCCTTGTGGAAACACACTTTGTGCTATTTTTAACTTAATTAAAATCTCTACCATATGTTATTCATTCACCTTATAAAAGACTGTTTATAACTGTTTATAATGTTCCTCAGGTCGATAAAGCCAAGAAACCACAAGGAGCTTTTATTGAGTACCAAAAGTTGTTGTTCATAAGGGTGAAAATGCAAGAAATTGACTGCAAAAAGCTGGAAAAATGGCTTGTTAACTGTCTGCCATTGGGAGGAGCAGAGTCGAATAATGGTGTAACATCAGCTATTGTTTTTGGTCAATGGTGATAGATTTAAAGTAATAGCAACAAGCACCTGTATTTTCAAATTCCAATGTTGACTGGTATGCTTCTCGTTCTATAATAATAATAATGATAGCATACTTATATAGTGCTTTTCAGGACACTCAAAGATGCTTACATGTTGAATGGGTCTTTAAATTGGATCAGTGAGTGTGAAGTCTGACTGAAGCTGTTATTGACTGTAGTGCTTTGCCTGAGTTAATGTTATGCTCAATGTCTTATCTGCCAGGTGCCTCAAGTGGTCAGAGGGGTTTCCTAGGCTGCATGCGGGCTCTGAAGATCAATGGTGTGACCTTTGACCTGGAAGAGAGGGCGAGGATGACTCCAGGGGTGAACCCAGGCTGCCAGGGCTACTGCAGCAGCTATGGGATGCACTGCAGGAATGGAGGGAAGTGTGTGGAACAGTACAATGGATACTCTTGTGACTGCTCCCTCACCGCATACGATGGACCCTTCTGCACAGATGGTAATTAGCGATTCGAATTGTCAAGAGGTGTGAAGGGTGGTCTGTCTATGTGTTGGCCTTATGATTGACTGGTGATCTGTCCAGGGTGTTCCCCACCTCTCAGCCACTGTCAGCTCTGATCAGCTCTTGCTCCCCACAACACTTCAAAGTACAAACGGGTATAGCTAATGGTAGAGGTTTCATTAGATTAGATACAGTAACAAAGAACAGTGAACACTTTAACGCTGTTTTGATTACCCTTCTTCTGCTCTTGTTTCTGTATGTGTGTGTGTGTTAGATGTAGGCGGCTACTTTGAGACAGGAACCCTGGTGCGGTATGACTTCCTGCCAGAGGTGGCAACTTTAGGGTTGCGGGAAGTGAAGAGCCTATCAGGTGCTGGTATACCTAGTGAGGCCAACCTGACACAGGAAGAGCTGATGTTCAGCTTCAGCACCTCCAGCGCTCCTAGCATTCTGGTGTACATCAGCTCCAGGACTCAGGACTATGTTGCTGTGGTGCTCAGACACAACGGTGGGTTCATCAACGTAGTGGCTGATGATTAAAAAAAAAGAAAAAAAGGAAAAAGATATAAAAGGATATATTTTATGAACTACTATTACTGCTATTACATTATTATCATGTGTCAAAACATGCTTTATGTGTTTATACATATGTGTCCAGGCACTCTACAGATCCGCTATAGTCTCGGGGGGCTAATGGAACCTTACACCATTGATATTGACCATCGTAACATGGCCAACGGGCAACCACACTCTGTTAACATAACTAGGAACTTAAGAGAGATACAACTACAGGTTAGTGCCTCCTGTCACTACAGCAGTACCTGACGATGCTTTACCAAATGTCTATGCTGCAAATGAGTAGAAAAAAGGTTTGCATCAAAGCAATAGTTCAACATTTTGGGGAATGGCCTTTTTTCAGAAAGTGAGATGTTCAGATGGATATCAGTCTCATGTCTTTGTGTCAAATACAGATCTGCAACAGGACTGGGTTAACTTTGCATAAAGACTTCAAGTGGGAGGAACAGATTCTCTGGTTCTGTCCAAAGTCACCTACCAACACCTCTAAATCTCAGTATTTAACATGATGTATATTGATTACTGTTTGCTAACTGCGCATAAACTCTTGAAAAGAAGCAAATAAGCATATTTCTTTAAGATAAAGTTTTGCTGACTAATTTCTTTGAAAATGAGGTTTTTATATGAAGAAGGAGGTATGGATAGAAAAATTAGTTAGTATAAATAGTAAATTATTTTTAAGACTGAGTTCACCCAAATTGGAAAACTGCAAAAAGTTTTCATTTGAACTGCTTTCTACAGAAGAAATAGTCTTAATGAAAACTGTTAAGCACACAATCCATGGATTATCCTGAAGACACTGAAACATGATTTCGTAAAGATACATTATAGTTGTATTGTTGATATGTAGTCTCTTCATGTTTGAGCAGTGAAAATGAAATTCTTTTCACCTCCTATTGGGGTGGAGACAAAAATCAGAGATAGATATCTCCAAACTTGAACAAATAAAACTAATATCTGCATGTATAAATACTGAAAGAGGAAAATTAGTTTTTTGGGTGCATTAGTCTTTTATAGCCCGCACTGGAAGATTAACAGTTTTTGGTGGTAATGGTAACAGATTAAAGTTATCTGTTGGACTTGTCACTGTTCCGCTCTGCTGTCCATATTATCCAGCTGGACCACTACCCAGTGTCTACATACACCCTACCTGAGGCCTCTGACACCCAGTTCAACTTGGTCAAAAGTATATTTCTCGGAAAGGTCTTTGGTAAGTGTTTAGATAAGTAGAAGTGTGTGTGCGGGTCTGACTCAGACAGGATTGATTTCTAAATGATGTTAGGTGATGTTCAGTGGTTTTAATCATGTACATGTGCGTGATTTTTCTCCTCCTACTACACTATTAATTACAGTCCCAGTTACTGATTTTCAGTTTACTTTGTGGTCTACCCATAATTTACAGCTTCTATCATAAAGTGTATCTGTGAGAACCGGAAACCCGTAGGTGAACAGGGTCACATGATTTACCCACATGATAGTCTTGTCTATACCAAAAGTTCTTAATTTAATTAAAATTGCCATTCAAAATATAACTCCAATTCCAAAAAGTTGTGAAACTGCGTACAACATGAATAACATAGAAAGTGATAATTGGCTAATGCTTTTTAACATATACTCAATTGAAACACTACAAAAACAATATATTTAATGGTCTTCTTCATCACTTCATTGTTTATTGTTAGTATATGCTTATTCTAAATTTGATTCCAGTCACACATTTCAAACAAGTTGGGAAAGGGGCCACAAAAGCTGGGAAAGTTGTGGAAAACTCAAAAAACTAAGGATAATAAACAAGTTCATTGGCAACAGGTGATTGAATCAAGATTGGGTATGGAAGGGGCATCCTCCAAAGGCTCATGCAAGGATGGGATGAGGTTCACCACTGCGAAACACAATTGTATATTGTATATTTTGTAATCATACACCATTGGCTACAAGATGAGGACGGCATCATCAACATCTGAGAGTCTGAATTCCAGGCCGACAAAAAAAAGATAGACAAAACTTTATTTTTAAACACTAGACAGTAGAGAGCTAACATGAATTGGGGGGACTCGAACTAAGGTCAGTGTCTTAAACCCCCTAGGCCCAATACCTACACCCCACCCCTACAAAAACATGTATATTTTCTACCATACGTTAATCCCAATATGGATTTTGTCAGTAAATTGGGCTATTGAAATTATTTTTTGACTAGATGTCAGTGACAACCCAAGTAATCCACAAATACAAAGAAATCACAACACCACAAATTATAAATTACTATTTGTTTTTTGGGACCTACCGGCAAATATTTAGCATTTAATGTTCCATCTGTGAAGCGAATTAATATTTTCATTATATGCCCATCAAAACTTAGAGAGAGCATATACCTACTGTTAATTTGATAAACAGGTAATATATATATGTATATATAGGCACAAGATTTTCTTACGTAACAACAGAACAACAGTCAATCTTTCAAAAGATAGCATCAGGCCCTGCCTAGAAATAGGTTTAGTTGTGCTGCTTCCAGAGACTTTTGTAGTGATCTGGTCGGGCAGATAACACCCTGGTTGTTTCTTTCTTGTAGAAACAGGACAGATTGACCCCATCCTAATCGAGCGCTACAATACACCAGGCTTTGTGGGCTGTCTTTCAAGAGTTCAGTTGAACAGTGTGGCGCCACTGAAAGCTGCTCTGCGCTCGGGCCTGGCAGCACCTGTCAGCACTCATGGGATTCTGGTGCCATCCAACTGTGGAGCCTCACCACTGACCATCTCCCCAATGGCTTCTGCTAGTGACCCCTGGCACCTAGAAGCTGGTAGAGACACAGATAAATAGCAGCTTGAAGGAACATTAGGACATGCCAAAATCAAGCAACAGTTTGTCAGAATGCAGATAGATAACAAATGTTTGCTTTGTCCTCAGCTGGAGCTGTTTTCCCCTTCGATGAGGACAAGGCCAGTGATGATGGAGTGGATCGCAACTCTGCCATAATTGGAGGTACATCTCATTTCTCTCAACTACCAAGTCTTAGAGCTGCAGCTGGATTCAAGTGGACTCTCTATCAGTTCTGATGATGTGGTATTGCTGCTTTTATTGCACATACGCATCGTATTGTTGCTAGGGTTGGTGTTCTCTCATTGCTTACATCTCTATGTGTCCACTGTATTTTAGATTATGTATTGTACTATTGTCATATTTCTTTTGTTGAAAATGTATTTTGGCACAATGGAAGCTTTTTCACAGAGCTGTTTTAGATGGGGTTTAAAATTTTGGACTTGTAAGGACCTGTGCTACATTATCCTCTGCACTTTTCTCTGTGCTCCACCTTTAATTGAGTGCACTGCTCATAATGCAAGGAGCACTTGACTGATTTTGACACATGAAAGTCAGTTTAAAGTCATGAGGAGCACTACTCAGCAAATGAAAATTTGTTGATGTCTTTTATGATGACTTATGACCCACTTATGTGGGTCTGCAGGTGTACTGCTATCCTTGGTGGCACGGTGGTAACACTGTCGCCTCACAGCTAGAGGGTCCCGGATTCGATTCTCGCTGTGGGCGCCGGGGGCGTGTCCTCCACCATGCCCTTGAGGAAAGGGGCCTTTCTGTGTGGAGTTTGCATGTTCTCCCCGTGTTCACCTGGGGTATCCTCCTTAAAAACCCCCACTAAAACATGCAAGAAGATCACCACCTGGTGACAACAGAAACTGGGTCCCCGGGCGCTGGTCAGATGGCAGCCCACTGCTCCTGGTCTGCCGCGGAGAAAGGCGAACAGGATGGGTCAAAGCAGAAGACAAATTTCACCAATTGCATGGCGTGTTCAGCGTGTATGTAAATGTGTGACAAATAAAGGGGATTGTCCCTCTGATTTTCCCTCTTATTAATTTGGTGATGTCATAGTGATGTCATCAGGGATATGTTCACTTGATTTGGACACTACACATGTGTAACAGAAAGCTAGTCTTACAAGGTGAGGAATATGAAAGATGTTGGTGCTTAGCATGCAGGGGCTCTAACAAAAACATCAATTTACATTGCTGGGCTTGATTAAAAGTCAGTATATCTCTGCCTCTGTCCAGGAATCATCTCTATGGTTATCTTCACTGTCCTCTGCCTCATGGTGTTTGTGATCCGCCATATGTTCCGTCATAAAGGCTCCTACCACACCAATGAGGCCAAGGGAGCAGAGTCAGCAGACTGTGCAGATGCAGCCATCATCGTCAATGACCCAGCTTTCACCGAAACCATTGATGAGAGCAAGAAGGAGTGGTTCATCTGAACCCCTCTCAGCAGCATGGACACATGATGTTAGGATGTATGTAGTTTTCTAAGCATAGAGAATAGTAGTGAGGTTACCACCTGTGAAACCTCGCAGATGTAGTAAGTGGTTAATTCAAAAACTTTATGGACAATGGACACCATGGCATTACAGCATGGGTATTAAAACAATGGGCACAGTACTGCCTAACAAAGCTTGTATGGGGATATGGAGCAATTTATTTTAATTTAATTTGCAATTACCATCATGGCATTATTGGTAATGATCACTAATCCATTAATCCCAATAGTCCGCCACATCTGTAGCAATGCTTGTATTTGCCTTTTTTCTTTTTTTTTTTTTTTGCTAAAATCTCATTTTGCCTTATGTTACATGTATTTGAGTGTTTAATTTCAGCCTTGAAACTGAAATTACTCAGCAAGTAAACATTTGCTGAGTAATTGTATGTGTGTGTGTGTGTGTGTGTGTGTGCTGAGTGGCTTGATTGTCTGTGAAGGAGATGTAGTCATGACTTTGTCCACGTCATCACTAAGAACTGTGGAAAAGTAAATGTGAAACTTCTATGTATTTTTGCATCTACATAACTGACGGTGTCTCTTAAGGACTTTTGACTATTGATGAAATTCTTAATGATTGCATTGTTAAATTTCTGTTTTTGCTGCCAAATGAGTTCAGGGTTGAGTTCAGCTTTGGAGGAATGAATTGAGTCCTGTCAGTCCTCAAGAGCTCAACTCCCTTTTTTTTCTTTCAGATTTCTGAGGCAGGACTTGACTTTGTTAGCAATGCCAAAACACAATAATGCAAAAACATATGATACCACATACTGTGGGTTTTCTTAACATAATTGCTGGAACATTACAACTTCTTGCAAATCTTCTCATGTGCCATGCGACCCAGAATAAGATAAGATTAAGTTCAATCTTGTTGAATCAAGTACAGAGTCAGGTGGGGGATGTGTTTAGATTGGAAGCAGGGCAAATCTGCCAGTCTAACTTCATCACAAGTGAACCAATACACCTTCCATAACTCCAAAGCTATATGTTGTAGGCAAGCAAGCTATTTCGAAGAGCCCAGCTTTGTTGGTCCCGTTGAACAAAGACAAGGTGAGTCAAGTCACAAAATCCGCAATCAAAAACTAAATAAATAAATCAATCCTGAGTACTTGGATTGGTTGAAATGAGTTTTTTATTTTATTTTTGTGCATTCTGGACCTGTCTCATCATGTCCTCCAATTCTGTGCCAGGTGGCAACTAACAAGCAAAACAAATAACTCACCGAAATGCGTGTTTCTCTGTCCATTAAAGGGACATGAAGTAACCACCTTATATTCGCAGCATGTTAGGAATCGCAATTTCCCCAGCTGCTGAGAAATTATTTCCATTTAACATAGTATTTTTGAAGAGACATTCACCAGTGTTAATGATATTGTTTTGGTCAGGCTTAGTGAATTTGGACTTAGGATAGTATGGCAGATGTGGCCATGCTGAGGATTGAGACTAGCTACTTCTTGATGGAGGACAGATGACAGATGAAGGACCTGTAGCTCAGGATTCTTCTGAAATCTGTCCTTTAAAACCTGAGCTATGTTTTTGAGTGTTAGGAAGTAGAATGATGTTTCTACAAAGAATGTTTGTTAACCATATACAAAACTATCCTGACATTTGATTGTATTGTATTTGTATTCCTTTGACTGCACTGCAGTGTAATGGCATGCTGTCTGACACTGAATGACACACAACTTTATGTTTGATAAGCCACTGTAGCATCAGATTGCTTTTTTGTCATGTTATATGTATAAAACTTTGCCTGTTCTTCTTTTCAAAGGTGATTTCTCATTCTTTGAGTGTATGTCATTGTATTGAAAATTTTAATGATTTTTAGAAAGACCAGAAAAATATGAGTAGTATTAGATTTTTGATCAAAGCCTGACCTGGTGAATGGCATCCAGAAGAGAACTTAGCTGAAGGTTGCCAGGTTTAAACAGAAAATTGACGTTGCTATTATTAGGAAAAAATCATCCGTGAGGGGTGGTGGCTGGGGGCATACATATGGGGCTGTAAGGTCAGCAATATAACCAGGAGGAGGGCCTGTTAGTGTAAGGGAATCAAATCATTTTTATTGTATTGTTATTAATATTTGACCAATTAATTCAGAATGATTGTTCTGGTTAAAATCCTGATAGTTGAATTAATATTTTTTACATGACATATGGTATTTATATAATTAAACAGAGAACTAATCCAATACGTTGTAACAAAACAAAAAGTTCAGAAATATATTCAGAAATTTCTAAGTTTGCGTTGATGTTGCTCTCGAACATATGACAAAGTGGGACCCTCAAGCACATTACATGCTATCCAAGTTTAACACTTACAGTAAAGTTTAATGTAGAAAGTATCCTGACCATCAATCTCACATGACGAACACCGTTTATCAGGTGACTGGCAAGCAAAGCAACTAAAGACCAAAAACCCCCCTGAAGCTCAGATTTAGAGATCCTATGCAAAAGACAATGTCTTTGGAGGGGGTGGGTCAGACCTCTTTGACCTGTTACAATGTAATGAAATGCAGTCTTCAAAATATGCAGTTTCAAAGATTTGGCCTCTGAATTGTGACATTCACAGTGACTATTAAATATAAGTTGTATAAATACGTCAAAGATTTTTCACATTTTGCTACATAATTTAACAAAATGACAACACACATTGTCTGAAAAATATTTAATGGCTCTAATGTACAATAAAGAAAGGATAAAATATAAATTGATGTTGTAAAAGTCTTCAACACAGTATTTTTCAAGTGCTAACTAATCTGAGGGAACACCTACATTAACTCAAACATGCAGGGTGGGCAGCAACAATTTCTTACTTGCACATAACACAGTTGTAATGACAAGTTAGTAAAATTGCTGTACTTTTTACTACCTGATTGGATCCCTGAAGTGAGTGAAAGAAGATGTCACTGTAAGTCCAGTAGGCCCGAGTAGAGAGAAATAGAGTGGTAATACATTTTTGTTCTTTCCTGAGTAAGTGGATAAAGAAATCCTTATTCATAATGCTTTTTCCAGGGGTATTAGCCATCTGACTGTATTAAGCGGCCAAAGTAAGCAGTCACAGTCTTTAGCTTGTTGTTGAGGAAGTTCTGCTCCACCTCCACCTTCCCTCCTGGACCAGCCAGAGAGGCGATCTGTGAAGAGATGGACATATATTTTCAGATAGGTGTTGCTCCAGTCCCTCAAACTGTTAATAAGTCAAACCAGACCAGAATAGAAAGTAAATACACACATTGCTGCATTGTGGTTGTAGATACAGTAATGTTCTGATGACAACTGTATAACCTGCTACGGTAGCCAAGCACCTGTGTTAGATCCTTATGGTTGTTACTCAGCAATGCTTGCTGCTGGAACGCTATTATTTTTGTTCTTGTTATTGTTCTTTCTTCTTCTTCCTTTTCTCTGCAAGAAGTGGTGCTGCAGCTGTAACAATCATGCTGTAACTGTAAGATCAACCAACAGTCACCAAAATGGGCAGGTGGGTTGGTGGCACTTTAACACTCAAGAATACATTTTCGCTATTATTGCAAAATCACTCATCATATTAATCTGTCAATTTACCTGCTCTGCGCTAAAAACTAAAAACGTCAAGTTTTGCAAATTTTTCTCAAGTCCTCAAAATTCTATTTTGGACACTTTGTCAACGGTTTTGAGCTGTTTCTACACTGTGAAACTGATAACATTTGGTAATGAGTGATTAAAGTGGGCATGGATTATTACGAGAAATAATACATATTTAGACATTTCACATTCCAAGAAAAAGAGCATTAGGGGTTAGTTAAAAGTTGACAAACCATATCCTGTGCTACTTTTGCTATTTCCAAAAGCAAATTCACAATCTCCCAGGACCTATATATAATAATTAGAATTTCCTCTGCTAAAAGTGTGAAGCCCTAGAGACACCAAAAAGACACATATAATGACACTAACTGATCTCAAGGTGACACTAAAATAATTAAGTTTGTTTTCAAAAAATAGTTTGGCCAAGGGTCAAAATTTTTTCATTATTTTAATCGCTAAGTCATCTGCTCTAAAAATGTCAAATTCTGTGATTTTTCACAATCTGCTTAGACACTGATTCTTGCCGCTATTTATTATTATTATTATCATTAAATTTAATTTATATAGCATCAAATCAATTCCCCTATTAGCAATTATGTATTTATTATTATTATTATTATTATTATTATTATTTGTTCTGTGGTCCAAACTGTCAAAGATACAACTGTAGAAACCACAAAAAATGCAAAGAGGTGCTTTAGTATACCTCAAATATTTATATATAATATATAAATACTACATAACACAATCAGACATTCAAAGCATTTCTGAAAAAGGGAAGGATTTTGAATTGGATCTGTGTGGGACAGGTTCTGGAGGACAAAGGTGATGTCGTCACAGGAATGGGTAAGTAGATGAGCAGCAGAGTTCCGGATGTACTGAAGCATATTTAGAACTTTGTGGGAACAGACAGTTTGAAGGTAAGATGTTCAAAACAAGGAAAGGCAGGAATGGAAATGGTGGTTCAAATGTCCTTCCTACAATATCCAAGATGGTACCGCGCGAGTGGCAGCTTGTTACAGCAGCTCTGTCCATTTTCCTTTGTATTACTGTGTTTTTGTGTCCTGTTTTTTTCCACCACTAGTCTTGGTTGATCGCGCCTACGTATAGATGTACAACTGGTGAAATGAGGGATTGGTTTTTTCTACTTTGTGGATTACTTTCCCCAACTTTAGGAGATCCACTGAACCTCAGGTCCATTGTTTACACACGGGAACAGCTGATCATGCTAAGCAACACAAGTATACTCCCAGTGCAAAGACTGGAGATTCTTAAGGAAATAAGGAGAAGGAGAAGGAGAAGGAGAAGGAGAAGGAGAAGGGGATGCAGAGCTGGGGCAAAGGGTTGGGACAAGAAAAGACGGTGCAAACCATCCATACCGTCTGTTATTATGGGAAACGTGAGATCTCTCTCAAATAAGATGGAAGAGCTAACAGCGCTAACCAGACTGCAGAGCAAGTCCCAGGAGTGTAGCTTCATATGTTTGACTGAAAGTTGGTTTTGAAGATCACGCAGACTCACACATTATGCTTCCCTGTCCACCACTCTCCCCACTTTCACACAGTATGTAAAGTGCCCCAGCAGAGACATTAGAACACTGGACTTACTGTATGCAAACACTAAGGATGCTTACAGCTCATCACCTCTCCCCCCGCTGGGCTGTTCCCACCACAATCTGGTTTATATGCTCCCTGCATACCTTTGGTGAATAAACAACCACCAACCATCAGGCATGTGAGAAGATGGTCAGAGGAGTCCAGCATGACACTAAGGGACTGTTTTGACACCACTGACTAGGATATGTTGTGCAGTCTGCACAACAGTCTTGCATTACGGACTACATTAACTTCCTCCCCCCATGTCACTCTACAGGACCCAACCCCAACCCCCCCAGGAAGGAGTTGAGGAGGATGACAGCAAGGAAAACTACAGGCCCAGATGGCATCAGCCCCAGACTGCTCAGGGACTGTGCAGATCAGTTCTGCGGGGTCCTCCTGCACATCTTCAACATGAGCCTCAGCCTGGACAGAGTTCCAGCCCTTTGGAAAACTTTCTGTGTGGTACCTGCCCTGAAGACTGCGCATCCCAGGGAGCCCAACCACTTCAGGCTGGTAGCTTTAACCTCCCACCTGATGAAGACCTTTGAGTGGATTATACAGAACCACGTCTGTCACCTGGTGGGCAACGAGCTGGACCTCCTACAGTTTGCATATCGTCCAAGCATTGGCGTGGAGAACTACCTGCTCCATCGATCTCTTTACCATCTGGAGCATACTGGAAGCATGGTAAGGGTCATGTTCTTCAACTTCTCCACTGCTTTCAACACGATCCAACCATCACTGCTCAGGGGGAAGCTGGAAGGAGCCAGTGTAGACCTAGGAGCGTGGACTATTGACTACCTCACCAACAGACCACAGTATGTGAGGCTTTGTAACTGCATGTCCGATGTGGTAGTTTGCAGCATGGGGACTCCACAGGGGACAGTGTTCTCCCCTTTCCTCATTACCCTCTACAAATTAGACTTCAGATTCAACACCGACAGCTGCCACATTGAGAAGTTCTTTGATGATACAGCCATTGTTGGGGGAACGAATTGGAATACAGGGAGGTCGTAACCAACTTCGTCAATTGGTATGGACTGAACCACCTGCACATAAACACCAGCAAAACGAAGGAGATGGTAATTGATTTATGAAGGAATGTACCACAGACAACATCAGTGAACATCCAGTGCTTGGACATTGAGATCATGGGGAATGACAAATACTTAGGTGTTCACCTCAACAACAAACTGGACTGGACAAATAACACAGATGCCCTGTACAGGAGGGGCTATCTGCACCTGCTAAGAAGACTCAGGTCCTTTGGAGTATGTAGGACACTGTTAAAAACATTTTATGACTGTGGTGGCATCTGCAGTTTTCTATGCAGTGGTCTGCTGGGGCTGTGGAAGCTCTGAAAGGGACAAGAAAAGACTAAGCAAACTAGTCAGGAGAACTGGCTCTGTCCTGGACTTCCCTCTGGACACTATTGAGGAGATGGGTGAGAGAAGGATGTTAGCCAAGCTGCCATTGATCATGGACAACCCATCTCCCCTGCATGAGATGGTTGGGGGCTTAAGCAGCTCCTTCAGTAACAAAACTGCTGTATCCAGTCTGTAAGAAAGACACAAGTCCTTCATCTCAACAGCTGTCAGACTGTTTAACTCCAGCATCACGCAATGTATCACTGTGTTGATGCTGACTCTCAATTCTACATCACACACCTGTTTCTGATTTGCACTACTGTTATCAATGCTAATATATGCTCACATTTATCCATTTCACCTGGTGCAATTTCTAAATTTCTAAGTTGTATATTTCTCTCAGCTGTGCAATAACACTATTTATTATCCATAGTGGGAACAGTATTTTTATAAACTGTATATATTGTGCATATACATAGACCTAGTATTTCTCAAGTGACGTAGTATTTTCTATACATGTCATGTCAGTTTTCTCATAAGACTACTAGCAACAGTACTTTTTTATGACAGTAGGATTCTTTGGCATTTGCTATTTTTGTTATAATCTGTACAAATCTACATATACATAGTTGTTTTTTTCAATTCTGTATCTTGTAACGTTTGTAATGTAATGTTTGCTGACTGTAGTGACTAAATTTCCACGGTGTGGGATCAATAAAGTCCCATCTATTTTATCTTATCTTAAACAGCAGCAACACCACCTCCCCACCCCTCAAGACAAGGTTTATCACTGTATGTGAATCCTATGGGTGTGGTCTGGTTAAATGAGGAAAAGACCAGGGCTTTGTGGCAGGTTTCAGTGAGGCAGATGAAATCTAGGTTACTATAAGAAATAAAGTCATTCAGCTTTGTGATTGGTTGTGAGGACTGAGGAAGAGGATGTGTTGTTGGTTGTGGTGATATAATGAGGAATGAGTGTGTGACAGAACCACAGAGATGGGATGGAATTTGGGAATTTTAATTTGTAGGTAAACATGTGTCCAGAACCTCTGTGTAGTGGATGGCCTCTGTAAAGTATTCTTTTAGAATGTCCATGCAGCCTGGACAGCAGCTGGTTTTTGAATTTCTGATGATCTGTGGTGGAGTCCAGTTGGGGAGCACTAGCAGAGAGCTCATGTTAGCTCCTTGGAGCGATGCGCAACCCAGGAGTATCAACAGAATAATCCACAGCATATCAGTGGCAGCACACCAATAGTTTGGTGTGGGTGAGAGGTAGCCTGGAGGGGCTACAGGGCCTGTTTGTGCTGCAACCATGTGTGGTGGAGGGGAGCGGAGATCAATCTGAGCCCAGCAGGGCCGACCACACCAGAATGCAAAGATCCTGGCAGAATAAGCAAGTGGGCTTGTGCTGGCTATTGGTGTGGCAGACAGAGAACAAAAAAATTGACCACTTCAATTGTAGGATAAAGAAGTGTATACTGTCAGTCAGTCAGTTCTAGATCTAGCAAGAGAGGGAACCTTTTGGCAGGTAAGACACTGAGCTGACCTAGAGATGTTCATCTAGTGAAAATATTCTGATAATACATTTTATTTAATGGCCCTTTTCATGGCACTCAAGGTCACCTTACACCGTAATAGATAAGCAATAAAATCATAAAATAAGCTACAACAGAGCACAGCATAGTTAGTGATAAAACATACAGTAAACAACAAATCACCAGTAATCAAACATCTGTGCATTTAACAGTAGGACAATTATCAACAGAGCACAGCTCAGCAAATATGTTTGAAATCACTACTGCAGTGGATATAGTCAAAGTGAGCAGGCTAGTTTAAAGAGATTATTTTGGTGAAAAAATTCATATTTATACCATTGGCTAATCAATAAAATGTTTAAAAGTCAGCAAATTAGATGTACATATTAATTGTCACAGCAAATTGGTGAAATAATGTACTTATTACAATGTGAGATTAGAGATGCCTGCTTTGTGCAATCTTTCAAAATTGTGTGCTTTGTGACCTTTTTGAGCTAAATATGTTAGTATTCTTGTGCAATAACTAATGTCCTGTCCTGTCGTGACCACTCTGAACATACATACAGACCTGATCCATATCCGCGTTGCGAGGCAGGAAGTACACTATGTTGTCTGATATCAGTTTGGCCAAGTGGAAAATCTCAAATGTGTCTACTGTTAAGGATTAAAAAAGATTCAAATCAACATTTTATGTAAACAGACTGCTACAGGACGGTCCATGGAGTGTACAAAATACAAGGGATCAACCCATGTAATATTGTGGTATTTCGTGTAGTGGAAATTTTGTCCAGGGATGGGATGAGACGATTGATACCACTCATGTTTGTGTGGTTAAAATGAATCTACAGTCAGTGGCCTGAGCTTAGCTTGGCATAGAGACTGGAAAAAGCTAGCCTGTGTCTGTCCAAAGGTAACAGAGAACTACCAATCAGCATCCCTAAAGATCACAGATTAACATGATTAACATGTCATTTATATCATTTAATCCATCGTGAAAACTGAACTTGCCAGTTTAACAGATGGTTGTGGATGTTCCAGATAAACAAAATATAGTGTGTGCATTAGTGATGCACCAATGACTAACGTTCTAAAATGTCAAGCTATTCCTACTCCCTTTCCTCTGTTTCTATCTCTGTAGCACCTATTTTAATGAACAAAAAGGCAAAAATTATAATTCTAATTTGGAAAACAAGTAAAGGTGCTTACAACAAAATGTGTGTTCACACATCACCAATTTTTTTGTTCTGCAGAATGATTCACACTCTAATTAGGACTGTAGATATATTTCAAAAACCTCAAAGGATATCCATCAGGTTCCATCATGATCTTAATGTCAAAAACTTCAGCAGTCAGGTAGTCAGGCCCTCCCCAAGGTGGTGACAGGAAAACCACGTCGCCACGAAGATGGGGTGCCAGCTGAAGGAAGTCCCCTTGCAGGAAGTCAATTTGGTCAGCGACACCATAAACCATAGCATTGTGCCACGCCAAGTCCAGCCGCACTGAGTCGATATCTATGGCCAGGACTGAGAGGAAGCAGAAGACAGAGATAGTGAGTACACAGTCTTTTACCTTTCTGTACGTGCAGGAACTGAAATATTTAGAATCTTGTGTTTGGAATAACTGGACAGTTAATCACATAAAAACATATTAAAACAGAAACGTTAAACCCAGGAGGCAGTTCAGAGGCTTGAATGTTTGTATTTTGTATGGCAGCTGACATAGTTATGGAGTTCGTCATGAGAGCATATTGGACCCTTTTATACTTTCTTTACACATGCTTCCGTTGGTGTGCTATTACTCATCATAATGTCAAACATCATAGTTGTGCAGATGGAAAACAATTGTTTATCTGTTTCTCCAGATGAACACAGCTGTTCCAAACGTAAATTCTATTTGTCATCTTAGGAACACTGCAAAAGGTGGACCATTTCAAACTCAAAATAAGGCTGGAATGCTTTTATTTGAAGTCACTGAGATGACTGGAATGAATTTTTTACTGGATTACTTGAGAAGTCGATAACAAAATAACAGTTATCTTAAATCCTTAAATTGCTCAGTCACTGTCACTGTCAACATCAATACTTGCACATTGTAAATTTCATTGCATATATTTATTTCCACATCATTCTTTGTATATCCTGATTATTGTTTATTAGGTATTTTTAAACAAGTTATCTTATTGTTCAGTATTTTGTTTTTGTCTTATTTGTCCTTGTTGAGCTCCATGTCTTTTTTCATATGCAAGTATATTGAGTGCAGTGTTTAAACCAGAGTCACATTCCTTGCACCTGCACACATATTTGGCCAATAAAGCAATACTGATTTTGATCTAACCCCATCCCAACTAGGCTGACATTAAAGACATTTTACCTTTAATTGGCAGTTCTTTACTAGATATGACCAGGCTTTCTTCATCAAAAGGCTATGCACCACAGTCCTTTAAAGCCTACTCTTGTAGACTGACATCTAACCACCCCTTTGTTAAGCAGTGCATTGTTTATTATTTTTGTCATGTTTTTCTGTGTAATGTGTTGTGTGTGAGTTTCCCTTCCAGTTCTGCAGTGGAGGTGTGGCCAGGTTGCTCGGGGGCCAGATGGCACAACTAATTCTCATCCACTGATTCTCTCCCCATTTAAGCGGCATGGCTGAGATGTCTTTGCCAGATTGTTCAAGCTTCATGCTAGACTTTCCAGCCATTTCTTGTCTCTTGCATTCCTAGTTGCACTAGTATTGTTCCTTGTCGCCTGTGAACATATCTCAGTTGAGTTTGGTTTGTTATTCCATAGCTTGTTTCTCTAGTTTTGTTTTCTTGTTCTAGTTGTGCCTTAGTTCCCACCCGCTAGGCACGGCGCAGTTGATTGTTTTGTTTAAGGGCTGTTTTTTGTGTTTGGTGATTGTGTTTTTGTTTGTTCTCATTTATACTGTTGTATCAGGGTTTTCTGGTCTTATTAATAAACCATTTTGGTTTTAACGGCTCCCTTCGTTCTGTGCTTTGTGTCTGCCCCTTGGGTCCTATTTCAATATAGAAAATCTAAACTTAACAGGAAAATCTGGCCAATATGGACCCAGCAGATACATGGCCCATGGACTGGGACCATCTGGGCATCTGGGAACTGAAGATGCAGTGTTTCCAGGGCACGCAAATGCCCTGGAAACACTGCATCTTCTATTTCAAATCAAAACATGAAGAAAGATTTATCAAATGTGTTATTACTTTACAGAAGTGAAGAAAAAGGAATATTAGGCTGTCTAAAAAAACAGCAGTGTCTGCATTTTTCTTTACAAACTCAAACATAAACCATATAACCATATAAAATGAAAAGTGCTTGAAGATTTAGCTTTCCTGTAAATCACTGAACTAATATTTAGTTGTATAACCACTCTTTCTGAGAACTGCTTCAGATCTGCAGGTCTTGAATGGAGTCAACCAACTTCTGGCACCTGTGAACAGGTATTCAGCACAGGATGATTGGACTATATTTCACAATTCTTCTGCATTTCTTCCTCATTTTTTTCCCTCAGAAACACCATTTTTGATGTCACCCCACAAGTTTTCTATTAGATTAAGGTCCAGGGATAGGGCTGGCCACTCCATAACTTTAATCTTGTTGGTCTGGAACCAAGATGCTGCTCGCTTACTGGTGTGTTTGGGGTCGCTGTCTTGTTGAAACACCGATTTCAAGGGCATCTCCTTTTCAGCATAAGGCAACATGACCTCTTCAAGTATTCTGATGTATTCAAACTGATCCATGATCCCTGGTATCCGATATATAGGCCTGACACCATAGCATGAGAAACATTCCCATATCGAGATGCTTGTGCCACCATGCTTCACTGTCTTTGCAGTGTACCGTGACTTGAATTCAGCATTTGGGGGTCATCTGACAAACTGTCTATGGCCGCTAGACCCAAAAAAAACAAAAACAAAATGTTGCATCATTTCTCTTAAGGCCAGTCAAAAATTGTAACCTCCTCAGCACGTCGTTTTTTCAACAATGGGACTTTGCGGGGGTTTCTTGCCAATAGCTTGGCTTCACATAGGCATCTTCTAATTGTTACAATACTCACAGGTAACTTTAGATCTTCTGATCATTGGCTGAGTCTTTGCTATTACTCTACTACACCTACTAGTAGATTATTTGCTGTGTAGAAATAGAATTTCTACCAAAAACTACCAAAAAGTGATGTTGGACTGCTATTACGTTGAACACAACTGTATGCTTTCTTTACACAATATTATCAGTGGACAGACCATAAATTTTAATTGCTATGCAGATGATACACAGTTATCAGTGAAGCCAGACAAAACTAATCAGTTATCTAAACTTCAAGCATGTCTTCAGGACAGAAAGACCTGGATGATCTGAAATTTTCTGCTACTAAACTTGAATGAGTTATCTAAGGGGTTATTTTTAATCAGGATATATCCTTTAACTCCCACGTAAAACAAATTCAAGGACTGCCTTTTTTCACCTATGTAAAATTGCAAAAATGAGGTACATCTGGTCTCACAACGATACAGAAAAACTTGTCCATGCATTTGTTACTTCCAGGTTGGATTATTCCAATTCCTTATTATTGGGCTGCCTCAATAAGTTGGCAAAGACTTTCTAGCTGATTCAGAGTGCTGCGGAACATGTTCTGACATAAACTGGGTACTTTCTACCAAATTAGCTTCTCTGCACTGTTTTCCTATGAAATTCAGAATAGAATTTAAAATCCTCCTTACATAAAAAGCACTAAATCACCAGGTACCATCATATCATAAAGAGCTCCTAGTACCCTACTATCCTACTCTACCCACTGTATGCTCATAATGCAGGCTTACTTAAAGTTCCTAAATTCTCCAAAAGCAGAATTGGAGCTGCAGCCAAAGATAACAGTTAAGGCTGGCTTGGGTTTGCCTTGGACCAGCCCATAGTTATGCTGCTATAGGTATGACTGCCAGCGGATTTCCCATCATGCACTGAGCTCCTCTCCCTTCCTCTCCCTCTTCCATCTGTACACGTTCATGTGGATTGTGGGTCATGACTGCACCTACTGGTATAGCCCTGCTTGAGTGGCTATGTTACAATTATTAGTCATATTTCTATTATTATTATATACATATTATCATACCAACATATACTCTTATTATTATTGATATTTCTATTATTATTAAAGCTGTTGATGAAGAAAAGGCTTCATGATTGACAAGATAAATATGAACAACTGATGAAATGAATAGATGTGCAATAACACACACACACACACACACACACACACACACACACACACACACACACACACACACACACACACACACACACACACACACACACACACAGGGCTTACCTCTTTTTCCAGTGAGGGCAAACTGGATGGCGTTTCCTCCCACACCACAGAAGGCATCTATGACCAGCTGAGAGTCAGAAAAGCTGTGGTCAACCCTGAGAGCAATGTGCTCAGCGATCCTCTCTGGTGTCACAGAGAACCAGCCCTCTGAAACACAAAAAATATAAGTGACGTGTGTAAGACAGAACATAAGAACTGCTGGATACCCTACATTGTCAAGTAAAATCACATAAATGAAAGCTTTATCAATGTTTGTTCAAGACTTGACATCTAAAGAAATCAATAACATACTAATTTTGGAAAAATAAACACCACTACCTAAGATGGTTTTGAAGTATGTAGACGAAATTCAGGAGAGAAAGCTGCAGGACACTTTGACATTGACCTGAGAAGAATCAGGCACTTGAAAGTAAAAAGAGTGAGCTATTGTTAGTTGGCAAGAGCAGAGTACGGCTAGAGGAGACAGTTAGCTTGGAGCTAAAGAGGCTTTCAGACTGGTTGACAATGTGAGCATTGGAGATAACATTCTTCAGTGGGTAATGGCTACAAAAAAAATTTCTACAGCGTAACAGCCTCTCACATCACACCATCATGGCCAACAAAGACTCCAACCTACTCACTGAGAAAGTTGTTCCATGTTTTTACTACACAGTGTTGTCTCCACCTGTCTCTGAGAACTGTAGGATTTTTTTTTTGCTGCAGACTGTTCTCTTAGTCCACCACTTCCTCTGACACTTTTGACCAGCACTGCCTTTACAACTTAACACACTGTCGAGCCATATCCTCCTGAGAACCAAGGATTCAATTTTTTTTTTTTTTTTTTTTTTTGTGATTTCCTGCCTCTTTGGAGCTAAAACAACATCAGAGATCCCCACTGAAATCTGGAGGAAAACACACAGAAGATGCAGGGGAGGCCAGAAACAGCAGAGGAAAAGAGCTGGGTCGAGACAACGGAGGTTTATGGAGAAAAGGAGATATAAGCCGTGTCTCCCCTCTCTCATCATGGGCAACATGAGGTCACTGGCAAATAAGGCGGATGAGCTAGCAGCACTCGCCAGGAGTAAGAGGGAGAACCGGGAGTGCAGGGACATGGTTGCACCAGGACATACCCGATGACAACATCTCCATCAGTGGCTTTCAGACTGTTCGGGCTGACCGGGATTGCACCGAGAGGGGTAAGCGTAAAGGAGGGGGGCTCGCTGTTCTAGTCAACAACCGATGGTGTTATTAAGCAATACATCACGACAGGCTGTGATATACTCTAATTATACCACAGCTAAGGGGTATAATGAGTGTATATCATGGACTGGAGTATAAAATATGAATATGATATGAAAGAGGAATACACAATAATTTTCATGTAGTTTTTAATTAAACAGAAATACATATTATTTAATAAAATAGCCCTGCTGTGAAAAAAATAGTCCCACCTCTCCGTACGTTAGCTCTGCATGTCGTCTATTCCTCGTCTTTTTTTCGGGAGAAAGTCACTGCTCAATCAACTCTACCATTGTTAACCCTATCTGGAGGTGAAAGTTAACCTTAAACATGTGAATTCAACTAATTTAGTGTATTTGTTAACGTTGTCAAAACACCGTAGCAACTTTTTGCTACCTACTGTAACAGTCTGTTGTCATGGATACATTGTTACTTCTCTGACAATCAGCCCCGTAATGTAAACATGCGAGCCCCCCCGCACTTAACTATGAGTGAGTGGTCCGGAAGAACCCAAAACCTCAATGAATGAGAGTTTTTTTAATAGTTTTAGCTTTGAGTGATCACTGACTTTATTAAGCCGACTATATGTGACATCGCGGCAGGCACCTGGAGACGCAGCAGCGGCATCTGAATATCATGACTTTAAACTATTAGACACTGTCTGAAAGTCCACCACCACACCTTTATCTTGACACCTTCTTCGAAGGTCTTCGAAGTACTTCACTGCCCACTCGGTCTGTTTAACCGTACTGGCCTCGCTTCTCTCCTTCTCCAGTTGGTCAACCTCTCCGGATGTTAGCTCCACATATCGTCTTTTGCTTGGCTTTTTTTTTCGGAGACAGGCACTCTTCAATCCATTCATCCATCGTTAGCCCTTCCCGGAGATCAAAGTTGACCGTGAACATGTTTGAATGTTGTTAACGCCTTGAAAAAATAAACATCAAAACCGGCTACTTTTTGCTGCGTGCTGTAACAATTGGTTGTTGTCATGGAAACAATGTTGCTTCCCTGAAGCAGAGTGATATGCTGTGATAAGGCTTTTTAGAATAGTAGCTGTAATATACGCTCATTATATCACAGTTAACAGCCAATCAGATTGCCGGATTTCACCTTTCCATTTTATAATCCTGGTCATATTAACATCAAGGAATATATCTGTTGCCCAGTCATTGAACTGCTGGCTGTTGGGCTCAGGCCATATTATTTGCCCAGGGAGTTTTCACACCCAACGTCAGCATGTGACGTCATTCACTCCAATGATCTTTGATCTGATAAATGACACATAAATTCGTGACAGACACATCACTAATTCCTCTACCTGTTCCACGGCACTGTCATAAAAAATAGCGGCACAACTTGGTGGGCGTTATTCTGGTAATTTCTCTGCGTGAGAAATACAATGTGTGGCGGGAGTGCGTGACAAAAGACCAAAAAGAATGACTGTCACGCTCAATGCGTGAGACTTCAGAGCCCTTGCGTTAACTTAATTTAAAGGCTGAAAAAATGCCAGGAGACAACGTCCCAAAGATTGTCCATTTTGCTTTCAAAGACCTCATGTGCCATGGCAAAAAACGCAAAATGTTCCCTCTGTTCAAAGATGATTGCGGAGACAGCCGGGACTACCCTGAATTTCAACCGACATCTAGCAAGACTGCACCAAGAAAAATAAGTGACATGCTACGTTAAATGCTGCTAATGGTTGGCTAGTGGGTAGCTGCCGCCACCCAGAGACCTAGTTTGCTCAACAGTTAGAACCTATTAGCCTGGGGACTTTGCTGACTGCTGAATTTGGTGGTTTACATTGTTTTCACTGAAATGAGACTTATAAATACATTACATGAACAGAACAAGAAGAGAAGAAAATTTCCAGTTATTGCTACTGCAAGATTCTAACTTAATTGTGACATGGTAACGTTAGCAGATCTTCCACCAAAGATACTGGAGCGCAGAACTCTCTACTAGTGCTACCGTCGTAGCCCAGAGCGTGTTCCATTCGCTACCTTTGATACATTCGCTAAAAGTCAGAGCCATATATATATAGAGAGAGGGGAGACTGCATAAACAGATAAAGTTACTGCATTTAAAGTTTGATTTGTCGGACAGGGGTGTATTCAGTAGTATGGCTTTTGGGAGAGACTGGGGAAGGGCCATATCTCTCGTAGCTGGTGTGCGATCACTTTGTTTCTTCAGTCATAGGAGTTTGAGCTCTTCATCTCTGCAAAAAAATCCATGGTGCACAAGATTTTTATTGCGTGGCCTCATTTAGCCTAAACTGCGTGTCTAGTTATCCCATTAGGCTACTGACACAAAAATGCTGTGTTGTGTAAGTTTATTACAGCTGAATATCTAGTTTGCATGCACAACACTGCTATAGAAAAGCAGTGCAACCTACAATCGCTAAAAGTGAGCGACATCTGCTGGTGGAAAACCATCCATTGTGGTAGAAAAATGCGCATTAACAAGTCATGACATAATTTTAATTCGTGGCTACTTGAAGAGGTTTTATTGTAAAAGGTAAGGGCAGAGACACTCATTCTCACTCTTTTTACTCACTCTTTAAAATACTATGTTAAATGAACTGTCTGTGAACTAGTTAGTTTAAATTCGAAATGGGGAACTATGATTGTGAATTTATTCATTTTAATCTAAACTGAACTTTGAGTTTTAATTTTGAGATTAAATAAACCAACTTTGGCTATGGTTATGCCCTGTTGGTCAAAGCCTAAATCCTAAATCGGGCCGTCTTGTCATATTTTTCCCATTGTCTAGCCAACATACATATTATTAATATGGTCAAATACATACATACATAAATAGAGAATACACAAGCTGATTACACGGAGACTGTGACGTCCTACATCAGCTTCTGTGAGGACTGCTGTGTTCCATCACGCACCAGGGTGAGTTACAACAATGACAAACCCTGGTTCACAGCCAAACTCAGACAGCTAAGGATGGCAAAGGAAGAGGCCTTCAGGAGTGGGGACAAAGACAGATTCAAAGAGGCGAAGTACAAGTTTAGCAAGGCAATGAAAGAGGCTAAACGACTGTACTCTGAGAAGCTCCAACACCAGTTCTCATCTAACGACTCTACGTCTGTCTGGAAAAGGCTCAGGCAGTCCAGCAACCATCCCTGATGACACCTCCAAACAGCTCCAGCTCCAGTCACCTCTTCAGGAGACAGAACCCCCGGAGCAGCTGGACTGGATTCTGTCTCCCCATCCGCCTTGAAGTACTGCGCTGATCAGGTGTCTCCAGTGTTCAGAGACATTTTCAACACCTCACTGGAGACATGTCACGTGCCAGCCTGCTTCAAGTCTTCAACCATCATCCCTGTCCCCAAGAAGCCAAGGACCACAGGACTTCAGACCTGTCACCCTGACCTCTGTGGTCATGAAGTCCTTTGAGCGCCTTGTGCTCTCACACCTCAAGAACATCAAAGCTTGTTCTGATTTCTAATAAATAAATAAATATTATCCTAGACCTGTAATATACTTGTTGGTATGAAAATTTAAATTTTTTTTGCATCAGCAGCTAAATCCTACCTCCCCTTATAGGCTCCAAGAATACCAGGCCTCCAACATTGTGTCACAATCCGCTACCTCAAACACCATTACATCATTCTTTGGTGAACCACAGAAGGTCTACAACCTGAAACATCGATGTCAAAAGGCCATAAGTGATTCCCTTGTCAAAGACTTAATAATTAGTTGTGGCTTGCCACTCTCCATTGTTGACCATCAGGGCTTCAGGCACTTTCTTCATGTCCTGGACCCTCTGTATGTGCCAGATCCACTATCACCTCTGTGACCATTCCAGGCCTGGTGGAAGCCAAAAAGGAATTAATTAAACCTGGCTGGCAGAAGTTTCCACTGTCTCTGTTACCACAGACATTTGGAGTGACAGGAAGATGAAGTGGTTTCTTGGGGTGACCGCACACACAGTGACAACGGTTGAAAGAAACCAGGAACTCAGCCTTCCTATCTTCTTGCCTGTGAGAGAGTGCATGGGAAACACTCAGGCAAGAACTGTTAAAGGAGCTAGTCTACTACTAGCCATTGAGATGTCTTACCCTTGTGTGACCTAGTTGACGCGCTTCTCTTTCTTAATTACCGTAACTATGTTGCTTCCTCCTACAAGAATGTACGGCAATTCGTTGCAGCATAACAATCTCTTTATTGCTTTAATGTGCACAATATGAACAATAACCATTTCTTCTATAGCCCAAACACAGCTTCCCAGTAATAATTTCAGTGCCACAGTGGTCAAAAACCGTTTGCCCTTCCGAGGTCAAACACCTGACATCAACAAAAAATCCTCCTACCTTAATACCTGAGCACATAGAATTACAGCGACACCAGTGTTCACAACAGTGAATAGCACACACAAACCTCATGATGTATTTAGCCCATATTTGGCTCCTACAAGAACACTGCCATGCTGTTTGAATCCTGTATTGAGTAGTACCTGATTAAAAGCAAGACACTTTTGTAATAACAGATAATGCATTAAACATGAAGAAAGCCTTTCAGGTCAGCTTTCCCAGAGAGGATCCCTGTGGTGCTGAGACTGAAGGTCCCATCACGTCTGAGGAGGATGATTTCTGGGAAGACCTGATGCCAGAAGATCAGCAGGTAGTGAATGACACATTAGATGACAATTGTAAGATGCAGAGATTGTCTTGCTTCTGTCATTCACTGCAGCTAGTGATAAAAGACGGTCTGAAAGAGGCATGTGGGCTCTCAAGCACCCTGGAAAAGGTGTCCCGCACCGCCACCATCCACCACACAAGCACCACCTTTAAAGATCGCTTCGAAGCATGATTTGGGGATGTCACCATCCCTTCGGCTAATGCAACACGATGGAACTCTACCCTGAAGCAAGTCCAGGGTTATGTGCAAGTAGATAGCCAAAAGCTAGCTAGTGTGTTACAATCAGAGGGCCACCAAAACCTCCTCTTGTCACCACGAGAGTATGGTCAGTTTAAAGAGCTAATAGAAATTCTTGAGCCGTTTTTAGAAGCCACTAACCTCACTCAGGGCGAGAAAATAGTGACCATCAATGTAGTTGTGCCCTGTGTTATCAGTCTGTGCACTCACATGCAAGAAAAAAAAGGGAAAGTAAAGTACTGTGGACCCCTAGTGCAAGCTCTTGAGAAGTCCTTGAAAACTAGGTTTGTTGAGATATTCCAAGCAGTACAGATGCCAGGATGTGAACCATCCAAAGGGAGATGCCCTATAAAGGTTCCTTTCACAAATGCTTTCTTTGTAGCATACGTGCTAGACCCTGCCTTTGGTTTGCAGTGGCTGGAACATGATATGCAGCTGGATTGTCACAGCAAAGACAATTTGAAGAATGAGATCAAAGGTGAGATTTTTTTTATTAACAATTCACAGCTAAGTGTAATGATTTCAGTGATGGAATGTTATTATAATTTAAGGTGTTACAATAAAGGCCATTATATAATTTGGTATATTCAGTACTTGTGATTATTCTCCTGTCCTTATCATTTCAGCATACATAAAGGCAGAGGGCGACAAGCAAGTGCCACCGACAGTGGATGCAGAAACTGGACAAGAGGAAAGTGATCTGACAGAGTCTCCTCCTGAAAAACAGCCATGACTGTTTTCCCACTATAGGAAGACTCTCTCTTCTGCTGAGATGCCATCAGTGCAGGCTCAGTTGACTGCATACCTCCACTTGATTGATGAAGAGAACTCTACCTCAATCCCGTGCCTCAAGTTTCGGCAACAAAACAAGTCCAAATTCCCAGCCGTCTTTCACACTGCAACACGCCCATTGAAAGGGTACTTAGTCAAGGTGGTGATTTTGATGAGACCTCATTGGGCAAGGTTGGGTAGTGCCATGATGTCAGAGCTGATGTATTTGAAATGCAACGTGTCTGTGCAGCCTAATCAAAACAAATAAATCCAGAAAACGAGTTACATTTATTTGTTTTATTTTTGCTTTACTATTTAGCAGAAAAGCCTTTGTTGGTACTGACAACTTCAAGTTGTCTCCGACATGGATAAACTAGTTGCATGCATTTCTTAGATGTAATTTTGGCCCATTCTTCTTGTTTTGAAACCTTGAACGTTCAAGTGGCCTTTTCTATGAACTCCATGGATTTTATCAATTTCATAGTGTTATCTGGTGAAAATTTCATGTCAGCAGCCCCAAATAATATTTACTGAGGAGTTAAATTGATGCGTTCAATACTTATTTTCCCGCTGTATTTGTGTTAAAAGCACATTAAATAAAGCACATTAGAGTTTTGCATTTTTGTGAGTGTTACATTTTTCAAGTTTAACAACATCTAAACTTAACATTGGTGCTGCCAGCCTTTCTGTCAATAAGTTATTAATGATAAAATACATGGTTATGTATGTGCAAATAAAGCACATTAGAGCTGCATTTTTGTGAGTGTTATTGTTAAGTGGACAGGAGTGTAGTTATGAGCACTAGAGTGAGTTAAATGGTAAAGTGCATATGGAAGTTCATAGCACCCACCATTAGGACACCCCTATGAGCTGCGGGACCACAGCAATGTTTTTTTGAAGTTTAACAACATGTATGCTTACTTTAGTGCTGGACTTGGACTCGGGCTTGATCAATAGGGAGTCAACTCAGACCCGATGTGGATCAATAGGGACTCGACTCGGACTTGACTCGGATGAGTAGTGGATTCAACTCAGACTTGACTTGGAATTTTTTTTAATGACTTGGACTTGACTCGGACTTGAACACTGAAGACTTGAACCTGGACTTGGACTCGAGGCATAGTGACTTGACTACAACACTGCACCATGGCAACAACACTGCCCAATTTCACTCAGTATGTGAGCTGTCCTGCAAGAGAGTAGAGAACACTGGACTTGCTGTATGCTAACACTAAGGATGCATACAGCTGCTCCCCCCTCCCCTCTCTGGGCAGGTCAGACCACAACCTTGTGCACCTCAATCCCTGTTATGTGCCACTGGTGAAGAGTCAGCCTATGACCACAAGGACAGTGAGAAGATGGTCAGAGGAGACATGAGAAACTGCAGGGCTGTTTTGAGGTGACAGACTGACAGCCACATGCGGAGGACATTGATGGGCTCAGAGAGTGCATCACGGACTATATCACTTTCTGTGTGGTCTCCACTGTCCCAGCCAGGACTGTCCATTGTTATCCAAATAACAAGCCGTGGCTGACAAAGGACATCAAAGTCATCCTCAATGAGAAGAGCTGGTAACAGGGAGGAAGTGAGAACAATACAGAGGGAACTGAAGGTGAAAATCAAGGAGGCTAAGGAGAAATAGAGGAGGAAGCTGGAGTGGAAACTCCAGCAGAACAACTTGAGAGAGGTGTGGAGTGGAATGAGGACAGGAACATCACTGGCTTCAGAACGACCAACAACAGAGGAGTTGAAGGCAGCGTTGACAGGGCCAATGAACTGAATCTGTTTTTTAATAGATTTGACACTTCAGGCCTGGCTCATCCCCCCTCCGACTCCTCTGCTGCCTGTCCTGGACGACCACTACCAACCACTCCCCACTGGTGATTCTGATTTAAAGACTTAGTTCCTTACTTATTCAAACAACAGGTTCTTTATTTAGCCTTGCCTTAAAGCTCTTGCATTACAAACAACCACAGTTTGTCTTCAAACAACTGCCTACTACTGCTGTGTGTTCTTTCTTATTTAAGTGAAGCACCTACCAAAAATTCTGGCTCAATACTGTTGTCGTCTAGAGGGTGCACAAATGGGAATCTGCTGTGTACCTTCAGCTCTGCTGTGTGCAGCACTTAACTCAAGGTGAAGCAAGGATGCAGTTATAAGATTTTACCGACATTGATTTAAAAAAAATTAATGAAAAAATTAAAAATTAAAAAATTACAAAATATGGAGACGTGAGGTTTCTACCCATGGATCTGGATCTTCAATTTCTTGTTCCTTTTAATGCCTGATACCACTTAAGGTATATTACCTGAAGAATACGATGAACACGACAAAAAATGCAGCTGATTCCATAATACTTTATGTCCTATTTGACATGCTTAAGCTTAATTGTATTACCAGGGTATATAAGAGGCCATTTCATGTCATAAGCAGCACTGCATATGCAAAGGCCTAGAGTGGTTTCCTGCTTACATTCAAGCCGTAGTACAAACTCAGAAGTTGTCAGCTCTCACATAATGCCTAAAACAAAAGAATTATGTGAAGCCAGAAAGGCAGCCGTCTTGGCACTGCTGGAAATTGGCATGAGTGAGAGACAGGTAGCCAAAAAACTGAACATCTCCAAGACAGCTGTTCATTACAACAAGAAAAAGCAAGCTGAACATGGTACTACCAAATTGCTAGCTGAGCGAGGCAGGAAACGTCTTTCTACCCCACGAGAGGACCGTGCACTCATCCGTTCCTGTGTCGGGAATCGTCGTCAGACCTCCGGGGACCTTAAAAATGAGTGGCCACTGTCGAGAAATGTGACTTGTTCAGCAAGGACAGTTCGAAACCAACTTCTTGAAGCTGGTCTGAAGTCACACAGGGCACGGAAGAAGCCCTTCATCAATGAAAGGCAGAGGAAGGCCTGGTTTCTCTTTGCTAGGTATCACAAGGATTGGATTGTTGATGACTGGGCTAAGGTACTCTTCAGTGATGAATCCAATTTTGAGTTGATGCCCACTCCAGCCAACTTACTGGTTAGGAGGAAGCCTGGAGAAGCCTACAAACCAGACTGTCTTGCCGCTACAGTAAAACATGGGGGTGGATCGGTGATGATCTGGGGTTGTTTCAGTATGGGTGGAACAGGGCAAATGCAATTGTGTGAACGGCGAATGAACCAGGTCACGTACAGGGCTACTCTTGAAAACAGTCTTCTTCCATCAGCTAATAAACTCTTTCCTGCCTCGCATGACTGGATTTTCCAACAAGACAATGCCCCTTGCCACACAGCAAGGTCAGTTAAAGCCTGGATGGAGAACCAGAACATTCGAACCATGCCTTGGCCTGCTCAATCACCAGATCTAAATCCAATTGAAAACCTGTGGAGCATCATCAAACTCAAAATGGAGAACCACAAGCCCAAAAACAAAGCAAATTTGTTTGAATTTTTGCAACAGGAATGGGCTGCTGTGACAGCAGAACAATGTCAGAAGCTGGTGGAGAGCATGCCAAGGCGCATGGCTGCAGTCATCAAAAACAATGGTTATGCAATCAAGTACTAACTCCTGTGTGTATCATGTGACTAACAGACAGAAAAGAAAACATGGAATGCCTAAAAGCACTGTTTTTGGCAGTACAATGCCATAGCTATTGATGTAAGAACTTAAGTGATTTTGGTTATTATCAAGAAAACCATGAAAAATGGCTAGATATCAGCTCTTAAATCAAACTCTTACGAGCGTTTTTTGTTGTTATCATTATATTTGTCCAAACAAATGTACTTTTAGTTGTACCAAGCATTAAAATGAACAAGAACATTTTTTCCAGGACTGTAGTGATCTCCTAGTCTTACGGACACTGCTGCCAGAGGCTATTATGCAAGATGCCACAATCAGGAGCAGTTTGGGGTTCAGTATCTTGTCCAAGGACACACTGATATGCAGACTACAGGAGCCAGGGATCGAACCACTGATCTTCTGATTAGCATATGACCTCTCTACCTCCAGAGCCACCCCACAGGTATTTTACAACATAAGCCTTGTTAGGAAATGAAGGGTTTCTGTTCACAGAAATGCTAGAGAGCATTTAAGTTTGCCACAAGCCTGCATTCACACCCACATTCATACCACGTCTAGTACACTTGCTGATGCTGCGAGCATCAACACACTCACACACCAATGACACAGCATCGTGAGCAATTTGGGGCTCAGCATCTTGCCTAAGGATACATTGACATGTCAACCAGGGATTGAACCAACAACCTTCTGATAGGTGGATGATGGTTCTACCTCCTGATCCACAGCCGCCCCAGACTTACAGCAACTGGTATTCGCCAGCAGCCTTCCATCCGAGTTGCAGTTGAGATAAATAAAGGCCCATTTCACTATTTGATGAATTATGCTAATGCTTCATTTGGAGCAGATGGCAATGAAATGAATTCTTTGTTAGTTTCTAAGCATGCATTTAGAGTGCTGACTGACCCCGATCAAGCCTGATCCCTTGATCGAAACGAGAGAAGAGTCTGTAGCGTTGAGCCCAATATTTGGCCAGTTCTGGTTCAGCTGCCATCTCTGCTGGGACCTGCTGCTTCTTCACTCGCTTTCTTTTCTTCTTTAACTTCTTTCTATCTTTCATATTTAACTCTACACACACACACACACACACACACACACACATATATACACACACATTCATCATGATTATATTGCATCAAATGTCACAAAAGTTGTCTTATTTTTTACAAACAAAAATGCATGCTATTTGAAGCATCTGACAGTTGCTATGCTTACCATTGCTGCCTTCAGGTGCATCAGACAGGAAAAAGTCAGGAACTTCTAGACGTGATAACTGCCTACCAGGAAGCTTCCCCTCCTCCCTCTCACTATCCACAGTTCCAGTAGCATAGTTGAAGGAGGTGCTGGGCTGAATGCACTTCCTCCTCTCTGCATCTAAACTGCACAGAGAATTGGAACTGTCTTCTCCCACAGTCTCTTCACTTCCTTCATCAGCACACTTTATCTCCTTCCTCCTCCTCTTTTCGTCTTCTCCCAACACTTTTCCCACAAATGGAGGCCTGTCCTTTGGTTCTTGTTTGCTTCCCATCTCACCCTGGTCACATTGAGTCATCTGTGTCTCTGTCTGGTTCTTTTCAAGAAACTTTTGGACCTGTGAAACAAGCACAGTAGTCTTCCTTTAACTACTCTTCTATCTGACATCCATACTAATAAATGTCCATTCTGCTACTTTCCATTTCTGACTGTCATTGACATGCCTAAAGGTGGTGGTGGAACCCTGTGCTGTTTGGAATATTGTTTCTGATCTTTGAAAAGGCATGCCAAAGTTTGCAGCCAACTGGAACAGATTGCCAACATTCAGGTAATTATCAGTCATGTAAAGACATTCAATAGATGCATACTTTCACAAAAGTGAATATTGTTTACCTATGTGGATGCAAAATTGCATTGCATTTTTGATAAGACACTAAGGGCCAGACTTAATAATGGCATAACTCAAATGTGTGCTGTGTTTTAAACTGAATTTAGTGGCATATCTCTCCTCGGGAAGAGAGAGAGAGAGCTCAAACTGTAGGTGCAGGTCACAAATGGATATCTTTGAGATCATCAAACTCAGAAAAGAAATGGTGCCAAGTACTTGCACATGAGGGAATTGTTGGATCACTATAGATAAAGAGTATGGTCCATACCAGTTGTAAATGGAAGGTGTCCTGAGAGAACTTCTGTAGTGATTTGGCGCTATATAAATAAACCTTACCCTGAAATTGAAATGGTGACGTGATCCCACAACATTTAGTTCCATTTCTAGTATAACTTCTCATTATAAATTTTTTTTTGTTTTTCAATTACAATCATAAATGGCAATAGACCAGTTTTAACAGTTAAACTGTTAAAGGACACGGAGACAAACTTCATGGGGAAAAATGAAAACCTTCCAAAGGCTGGGAATTTGAATTTGATTTACATGTTCCAAATTGCTAATGATGCTGCAATTTGATTACTTTTTTTTTTTACACAAACGCATGGCTATTATATACATATAGTATATTTGACATATTTGCCTCCCCTGTTCTTATCAAAAACATGAGTGCATTTAAAATGCACATACCACTGGTGGTATGATTTGAAGAAATTCAAAAAGACAAAAAATTCAAAACCAGAATCACTGGTTCAAAGTCAAGAAAGATGGTCAGGGGGTTTTCACCGTCTCACAGCTGTTCTGGAAGCTACTGGGCATCCATGTTTCACCTCCAATGCCCTGTGCAGATGGATGTTTACAGGACCCTGCATCTGTCATGTTGGAAATATACTACACGGCATCTCAGATGAGTCCGCTCAGATTGCTTAACCAAGTCCGTTCCAAGCAATAAGATCAGGACCTCCTTTCAAACAAAAAAACTACCATCCTCTGGCCCGAGTCTTAAAGGTGGATCAGACAATGTAAAGCCTTTAACACTTTATAGACTGTACCTTGCAAAGGGAGGTGCTGATCCATGGCTGTGTGTTGTCTCCACCTGTCTCTGAGAGCTTGGTTTTTTTGTTTATGCTGCAGACTGTTCTCTTAGTCGACCACTTCCTCTGACACTTTTGACCAGCACTGTCTTTAAAGCTTAACACACTGTCGAACCTGAGATACAAACACAAACACCTCATCCAAAGAGACATTTACTGTGTGAGAACTGTTCCAATGTGTGTTAACACCAGATTTCACATACATGCAGTACATACAACCTTCTCTGCTTTTTGAGCGAAGAGTAAAACAAATCTCACTTGATCACTCTCATTTTTTTTACATTGTACATATATAACCTTAGTTGTCAGTTTATTAGGACCATTTTGATAGAACTACGCCATTATGCCAAAACTAAAAAATAAATGTTCAGTCTGTTAAAACTGTTCAGAGAGGTGTTCATTAAAAATGTCTGATCAGTTTGTCTGCTATAGTTTGTGCTGCTGCTGAACTGAACAGAAATATGAGGTGTTTCTGATATTTAGTCTATCCTCGTTGATATAAATAGGGTGGGAAAAGAATTAGAAACAGCTCTCAGCATGTTTGGGTCAGAGAGGCATTTTTCAAGGCTTTCTTTGTTAGGAGGACCTGACATCCAGGGATGCCTCAGTGAAAACGTACCAGGTAAAGATTAAATACTCTCACTATAAATTTTGTATTTTTTTTTTTTGAAGGCATCACTGAACATGACGAAAACTGCATGTTGAGGCTCTTGAACCATCTCTTGATAACTTCGTACATGGCTGTATGGCGTTCTGGCCTCATCACTGTCAGCAAGCGCTTGCTCGTGGTGGGAATGTTGTTGAGTCTCTGTAAAGAGAAGGGTTCTGACCTGCTCTATTTTAGTCTTTTTTGTGTAAAGCACCCACTTGGTGCATCTGATTCCTTTCTTGTAAAGCACTTTGAGCTACAACTCCTGCATGAAAGGTGCAAAACAAAGGTTATTATTATTATTATTGTTGTTGTTGTTGTTGTTGTTGTTGTTGTTGTTATCGTTGTTGTTGTTTGGAAAGTGTCTTCAGACTTCTGTTGTGATTTGGCATTAGATAAATAAAGCTGAACTGAACTGAACCAAATTGACCACTACTGTCATCCACTGTCATCCACTGTCATTCTAGTCGGTGTGCTGTTATGGTCTATTTTTGCCAAAACGGCTCATGTCTCTTATGACTGGAATTCACTTGTGAATTCATTGATTCATTTTGAAGGTATATATAAGATTATATTTATTGACTATATACATGATTGATTATTAGTTATTGATTATTGTTCCATAGAAGCAGAGTGAGGGAGCAAGAGAGGGAAAAAAGGCTGTTTTCTTATATCTGTTCAGGAAATACAGACACAAAATGACATCCAATAGTACAGTACATAAATCAAGTACAGCCAGAAACATCTGTTTTGACCTCTGAAGAGCTGCAAACATTTCAACATTTTCAACATGCTGTAAAACACAAAAAATGGTAAAACAACTGTAAATAATATCTAAATGTGCTGAAGAATTGACTCCTGGAGGATACTTCACATTTAACATACTTCCAGTGGACATTTCAGGCACAACAGAGCTGTGGACCAACTGGAATGCAATGCAGCCAGATCTAGTGGACAAGAGAAAAAAAAAACCAAAACAAAACAACAGCTTGAACAGATCAGACTTACAGGGGCTCTGGGTTATGTTTCAGTCCAAGTTTACTCCAGGCTTCTTTGGGTGTCAGATTTGGGATCTCCTCCACATCCAGTTCATGACTTCAGACAAACAGAAAAAAAAAATGCTTCAAGATTTAAATATGATTGTTATTTTCACATCTGCATCTCTTTCTATTTCAGCAGTTTAGCAAACTGTAAGGAAATGAGAGGAGTGGCCTATCACATCTTTCCATCCACCCATCCATCCATGGTAATCCCGATGTCCCTCTCCCCAGCAATGTTGTCCAGTCACTCCTGGTGTATCCCGAGGTGTTCCCAGACCAGATGAAATACATAATTGCTAACACGCTTGCTTAACATGTTCTGGGTCTACATCGGGATTTCCTGCCAGTTGGTTGTCAAAAGCCAAAAATGGAAAACCTCAAGAAGAGGTAGCCAGATAGAGTCTTTCCATGCGATGAAGCAGTGGTTCCACTCAGAACTCATTTTGACTGCTTGTATCTGTAACCTCATTTTTTCAGTCACTACCCCACATTAAGGGCCATAGGTGAGAGTTGGAACATAGATTGACTGAAGAAGCAAAACTTTTCCCTTACAGCTCATCTCTCTTCACCACAGTGGTCTAGTACAACACCCTGTCTGTCCAATGCTCTGCTTTGCTCTTTCTCCGCTCAACAATATCCCCAGTCAGGGTCAGCATTTCTCCTCTCCAGCTAAACACAGCTTGAGCCAAGCCCTGAATTCCATTCCTGAGTTAAGTAACTGTTTGCCAGAACTTCCTTGAGGCCAACCAAAAGTCCCTCTCCAGGTTTTTACTTCGACCACTGAAGCAGTAACCTGTCTTGGCCTCTGGCTATGTACTGCTTCAGGAGACCCCTGCACCAACTAAGCCCAGACGTCCTCCATCTTCTGTTTTACAGCCTTTACAGCAGCGTCCACAATGGAGACTTTGAGCATGGCCCAATTGGACTCCATGATCCCATTCTCACTTTGTTGAAGACATTTCAGATAGGAGCCTCAACAAGATGGTCCAAGTTCACTGTCACTACACATATGGGTTTACCAGATCTGTCCGGCAGTCTCTCGAGCCATTTGATCCAATTAACCACTAGGTGGTAATGAGTTGACAGCTCTGCTCCTCACTTCACCCAAGTGTCCAAGACTTATGGCAAATTTGATGATGCAACCACAAAGTTGATCATCAATCTTTGTTTTTTTTTTATTTAGACCAAAAGACAAAACACAGACAAAACAACCCAAGAACAGTGAGAACATTAACATGCGGGTTTGTGTGAATGTGTGTGTGTGTGTGTGTGAGTGTGTGTTCGTGATCTGAACTGTTTGTCAATGGAGTAGATGGATGAAAAAAAAGAAAGGGAAAGTATAGGAGGGGAAATTAAAAAAAGAAATTAAATGGAGAAAAAAAGCAAATAGATAAAAAAGTACACTGATGGTACTACTACTATCAATGCCAATAATAATAAGACAGGTAGGGTAGGCTGCTGGTTGCTACAGGCACAGCGCCCCTTACATCTTTCATCCAAGTCTCACAAAAAATGACATAGATATTTGTGAGGGGTAACAAAGCACACCTTTACACAAGAGAAACCAGATTAAAAAAGCACAGTGCAATCTGACCTGCGTTTCACTTTAGCATGTCCTCCAGTTGGGGGTTTGTCATCTTCGCCATCATCTTCTCTATTTGAGATGTTATTGCTTGGACTGTCACGGCCAGCAGCATGCTGAGAATCTGAGTCACAAACATAAAAGATATTTCTCAGCATAACTCACAACAAATACACTACATTACAATCACTATACACCTAATGTGGGATTTTTGTTACAAATGTGGCCTGAAAACAGCTGGTGTTAATGTCCAGTGTGTAGGATTGAGTGACATCTAGCAGTGAGGATGCATATTGCAAACAACAGAATACCCCTTGCCTTACCTTCCCCACTCCATGGACTCCAACAACTGAAGAACAACTGCTCCCTCTGTAGATAAAATGGCTAATCCTCAAGTAATGGAACCACGACTCTTAATTTCAGGTGATTATACAGTAATGAAAATAGAATTATCATTATTATATTCCATTCCCTCCATTACGTCCCCTTAAATCCTACACAATAGACCTCTAACTAGATGAGGCACGCGTAATATGACATTTGCACCACAAATTTTGCAGTTTAGGTCCAACCAAGATTATAACCCAGATTCCAAAAACAGTATCTCATGTACAGTTCTATTCCCAATGGCATCACGTCAAGAGAGATGTTTCATGGATCCTGTGTATCAAGTCTGCACTGAAATGCTTGCAAAAAATACAGGCTTGAATGAATAGAGGGCAAAATGTGAAAAAAGATCTCTCTGTCGAAGACCTGCAGCCAGCACAAGATGTGATCATTCAGTATTGTCAGTCTACTTCCTTTACGGATGACATGACTGCATTGAAAAGAGGGCCTCAGTAAAAAAGGAGCGGCCATCTTCACAAACTCTCTCATTCTTAAGAACAACTTGATAAGAGTTGGCGGCAGGTTTTTGCAATCTCCATGCCAAGTCAAACAACCACTTAAGCTCCTAATAAACCATTGTGTGAATCAACTTCCCATCAGACATGTTCATAAGAGCATAAGGCATAGTGGAGGGAGTTACATGCTTGTGTTTGAGGCAGAAATATTGGATTGTTAGAGGAAATGCTGGAATCTGAAGGGTCATTTTGAAATGTGTGACCCACAGAAAACTTGCCTAGTCTACATGTACACAAGTATTTTTCATTTGTTTGTGGAAAAAATAAAAATGTAGATGATGGACAAGTGCAAACAATGGACACTTCTCTCTGCTGTGGTAAAGGAGGTGCTACTGCTGCCTGAAGGCCAAAATGAAGAGGATGAGGGGGAGTTTCTTCCCTTAGGCCATTCAGGTCCTGAACCTGAGACTTTACACATAATCTATAATTCATTCCTGTTATAGTGATGTTATCATCATCCCTCATATTGCATATATTAGAATACATGTTGTCTGAGTTATTGTTGATTTTTTCTGAAACTTACTGATTTACCGTTGAATTTTTCTGAAACTCATAAATCAACTAATTGAAACTCATAACTACTCTATTGTTTCATGCTTTAATTATTATTTATTTAACCCTATTTTTTAGATGCGTTCTGGGGTTAGGCACTTAACCCTGTGTCTAAACCGTAATCAAATCAGACGCATTTTTTACTGGCATGTCTCACTCAACAGCTATGTTGTTTTTAATCTCTCTCTCTGCTCAGCTCTCTGCACCGGCTATGCACAGGCTTGCATCTCAGGGGTGTAAGCACGATCTTTAGCATTTATTTTTGCTTCAAGTCTACTTTTCGAAAATACGCATTTTAAACATGACATTGATGGCCCCTACATGGGCACTGAATAAATACATTTATCTACACTTTGCTGTCCACGATGTACAAAATCTGCAAATTTAACTAATTAAATTTAACTAATTTATTTAAAGTTATGACTATATACTCTATGTATGCTAAAATAGGAAAATAACCTACTTCGCTGTCAGTCATATACACCAATGTTAAAAAACAGGTCAGGAATATGAATACAGCTGCACATCGCACAGAAATTTTGGCTAGTCCTTTCTGCTTGACGATTTAAAATGTGCAGACAGGAACTGCTATAAATGGAACTGGTATAATCGCTTAAGTATTGCTGGTGATGCTTGTGGTCCAAACATGGGTTAAGAATTTCACTATACACTGTAATGTGTATGAATATGTATGTGACAATAAACTTCATTTGATTTATCCTATTAAAAAAACAATACAAAAACACTTTGTGTTAAATCATGGAAGTAATTGTAGCAATGTTGATGAGTGCACTATTGTTAGTGAAACCCAAACACGAGTTATTACCTGTATGCTCAGCTGTGTTCTGCAGTGAGGAGGCAGCAGGTCTCTTGCAATCATTTCCACCATCAGAGGGATCATCAGAACCACAGAGCTCTCTGACATCAGCCACATTCATACATTGTCTGTCTGTCACAGAGCCCCCACCTGCTTCTAATGTGCAGTTCTGTCCAAACAAATGATTCAAAACATTAACGCCACCACTCTGTTGGCTCTCAGCTCCAGTCTCTTCACCCCTCCATTTCTTTGGGAGTGTCTCTATGCCACTGTCCATGACTCCTGCTGCTTTACCTCCAGTGTTCCCTTTCCAGACGGACTGGTCAGTAGTCCAGCCCTGAGACACCCAGTACGAGTATTGCTCCCGGTAGGAGTAGTACGTCTCAGCAGCATGTTCATCCCAGGCAGCCTTTGTGTCTGGGTCATCCCAATGGGCATTTACTGTTCCTGGATCTTTGGCAGACAGCAGATCAGTCTCTGGATGTTTCTCCAGCCAGCTGCTCCACAGCAGAGCTTCACCCTGTTGAGCTTCAGGAAATACACATGAAATTGACAAAAATGAAAAATCAATATTTAATAATTGAGGCATCAAATGGTTTGTTCTCAGCTCCAGTCTCTTCACCCCTCCATTTCTTTGGGAGTGTCTCTATGCCACTGTCCATGACTCCTGCTGCTTTACCTCCAGTGTTCCCTTTCCAGACGGACTGGTCAGTAGTCCAGCCCTGAGACACCCAGTACGAGTATTGCTCCCG
>JBBMOE010000087.1:307880-329509 GCA_037975065.1 Chaetodon trifasciatus
GGTGTTATGATTGTTATGATTTGTTGCATTTGTTTTGGTGTATCCTGGATGCTGTGTGTCATCCTGGGCACAAGTGGTGTGTGTGTGTGTGTGTGTGTGTGTGTGTGTGTGTTCTGCTCTGTCTGCCCTTGTTACAGGTTGCAGGTCGGGAGGCGTGATTGGCCGGTGCTACTACTTCAGGGGGAGGTTGGTGGACCATCTCCATCTCCTGCTTCTCCTTCCGCTTCCAAGAGAGGGCTGTGTCAGAGGGTGTTGCTGCCGCTTGGGTCGGTGGCTGAGACTGTGTGTGTTTGTCAACTGTTATTGTTCATTATTGTAAATAATATTAATATTATAATAGCGAGGTGAATCATCTAGTAGGTGTGTGTGTGTCTGTGTGTGTGTGTGTGTGTGTGTGGGGGGGGGGGGGTTTATGTTCACCGGAGTTTTCTCCTGTTTTTTTGGTTAGGGAGGATTAGAGTTTTGTGTTTTATTTTATTTTGTACAGGTAAGATTAAAGAAAATGGAACCTTTTTGTTTCCATTGCTACTTGTTAAAATAAATAAAACCTTGCTAGACTGCAGTGAAGTTGTGAACGGCCTTTTTTGGGAGCTGGGAGGAAGAGGGGAGCCCTTTTGTGTTGTGTCCTGGTTCCCCTAGTCTGGGGCATAACAATTGAATTGAAAAATTTAATTGAATGCCTTGGGTTATGTGAAGCAGATGGTGAGGCTGACCTTGACGCTTATCTGTGCATTCTTGTTTTGGTACAGTAAGCAAAGAGCATGTCACAGGTTAGCACCGAGCAGTTTGCAACGAGTGATTTTTGAATGTACCCCATCAGGCTTAAAGCGGTGTGTGCAATTCCAAAAGATATTGAAATTGTCAATAAACCGTATCACATGAGTGAAGCATTCAAGATTCAATGCCTTTCCCCAAGGTTGGAATAGGGCCTGATATGAATACGTGTTGGGACTGACGATCAGTTTGTCCAGTAGCAGGCAATTTTTGCAGAACCTCAGATCCAATGTGAATAATAATATTCCTGTCACTTGGAGCAGCTCGAATAGCTCCCTGACAGATGTGTCATTCATTGTGAGATTTTCAGTTTTTGCCATTCTTACACATTTGGTTATAGAGTCTCCAATCAGATGGTGTCTGCTTATGAGCTGTGGGTTTACCAGTATTATTTCTGGCCATTGGCTTATCAGATGGGGAGTCAGCAATATTTCTCACCTTGCAATGATTTTGGGGCTATTTCTTGGGTTTTGGCCAGCCTTAGTGTCCCTGGCCTCAAAATAGTTATTATTATACCTATTCTCACTCAGAGCCATTGGTTCACACCATTGAAGGGCTTATTTTCCACCTGAATACTATTTTTATAAATAGATGCTTGCAGATTACTTTATTATTTTCTCTAATGTTGTCTTCAGTGCTGAGAAATAAAGGCAGATACTTATCCATCATGCAATATCATCATAGGTGTATGATTGGTCCCATAGTTATTCTGCCAAATTTAAGGTCAAAATCAGTATAAGATTAATCCAAGTTGCGGCACGGTGGCGCAGCAGGTAGTGCAAGAAGGTTGCCGGTTCGATCCCCGGGTCAGGCGGGGGCCTTTCTGTGTGAAGTTTGCATGTTCTTCCCGTGCATGTGTGGGTTCTCTCCAGGCACTCCGGCTTCCTCCCACAGACCAAAAACATGCTTATTAGGTTAATTGGTGACTCTATATTGTCCCTAGGTGTGAATGTGAGAGTGAATGCTTGTGTGCGTGTTGCCCTGCAGTTGGCTGTCAACCGGCTCAGGGTGTACCCCGCCTCTCGCCAGTTGACAGCTGGGATAGGCGCCAGCCCCCCCCCAACCCCGAAAGGGATAATCAGGGGTATAGAAGATGAATGAATGAATGAATTAATCCAAGTTGTGGTAGTTCTGCAATTGGGCCCAAAACCCACCTTGTGACACCACCAGAAGTGCTTACCACTGCTAGCTGCCACTACCACTCTTTGACCCATGTGAGAGCAGTTTCCATGGGAACGCAGCTGTTGAGTCACTCATTATACAAAGTGGAGGTGGTAGATAGCTGCCTGGAGTAGTAGGTATTAGAAACAGGAAATTACACTGAACTGTCACCAGGGTTCTGTTTAATCACAAACAAATGTGGTCCCTTCTTTTCCCTTATCCGAATGTTGTGTTTTCTGAAATGTTGTTGTGTTTCCTGAAATGTTAATGTGTTTTGTGAAATGCGGCTTTCTGAAATGTTGTGCTTGACCTTCATATTATGGACTAAATATTTTACTGCAGTGGACCAGACTGTTGTCGGAGTGTTATCAATCTCTGGATCACCGACATAATCATAATCATAATCAGTGAGTTGAATCAATTTTAAAATTGGTTGTTTGTCGGTTACTGCCATTCATCGTGCCTCCTGTCGTGATTGTGTCTTGAAATGGTTTGCATCTATCGACTCATTAGAATCTTAGCTGTCTAATGTTGTTTAGCATGAGTATGAACGTAAAACTTAGTGTTTGTGTCAATAGATAAAAAGGACAATAAACAACAATAAATACTCCTATGGTTGGAATGGTAAGGGGTTTAAATTAGCTTTAAATTTATACTGTCACCTCTACATTCAATGTCCAATGAGGTAAAACATAAAATTTCAATGGATTAATTGGGTTTAATTCTGCAAATGTCAAGTTCTCAAGTTTACAAGTATGTGTACTTCATTGTAACGGCCACCTTCTTACCCCAGTAGATTTCCCAGCCAGCATCTTGCATCTCCCCTGTTCCTTCCTCCAGTGGATCACACACTTCCTTTTCATCAACTAGATAAAAAAAAAACACAAGGCAGTGTTAAATAAAATCACAACACTGAACACATAATAATAATAATAATAATAATCATAATAAGAATAAGAATAATAAGAATGATAAAAAAAAATTTAAAAAGAAAATGGTTGTCTCCTTAAAATCAGACTACTAGTGTACTACTACTACTACAACCCTAAAATTTGGGATGCTGTGTAAAATGTAAATAGATGATTTGCAAAACCTTGCATACAGAGATTTCATCAGATTTTTTAATGACATTATGCACTGTATACAAATTCCTCAAAGTCTTTACAATTTTGCATTGAAAAACATTATTCTTAAATCATTGTGCTATTTACCAGTGCAGTCTGTCACAGAGTGGTGAACCCCTAACCGTTTTTACTTAGTCTCTCAGTCTCTCTGCAATCTTTTTAGACCCAATCATGTTACTAACCTGTTGCCAGTTTGACTCCAGCATCATTTAAAATAGCGCTGTGTTGATGCTCACATACATGCTCATATTATCCACTACTATATGCGATATAGTAGTACTACTATTTGCAATATAGTAGTGGATAATGCTTACATGCTCATCAGTTTTTCACAAGAATATTGGAAATAGTATTTTTATGGGCTGTAGTATTTTTAGAATCTGTACATAATGTACATATATAGTTGACTTTTTTTTGTTTATCCTGTATCCTCCTCATCTTGACCATTCTATGCCACGGTTTTTGTTGTTTTTGCCTTATGATACTTTGCTGGCTGTAACGACTTAATTTCTCCAGCATGTGATCAATAAAGCTTTATCTTATCTTACTTATCAATTAACCTACTAAATTGTGAAACATTTCACCAGGTGTTTCTTTTATTTCAAAACCTTTCCAGTCTTTTTGTTGCTACTTTGTCAACTGTTTAAAACGTGTTAATGGGTTCAAATTTTAAATAAACATATAATTTTCCAAAAACAATGACGTTTCTCAGTTTTTTTGATATGTTGTCTATGTGCCATTTTCAATTAATTATGGGGTTTTGCAAATCATCACATTCTGTTTCTATTTTCGTTTCACACAGTGTCCCAACTTACTTGGAAACAGGGTTGTACTACTACTGCTACTACAACAACTGTCCTATCTGAGATAATCTGGCAGAAAGTTCCAAAGTACAGGAGGCCGACACTAGTATCGATCCAATATTGTTTCATGAACGGACAACAGTTTTGTTTTTTGTTTTTTTTTAATAAACCTCAAGCTAATGCATGTCAAAATAATTACTGTATGAGCTCATAACCTAATTGTGAGAAAGCTGTCAAGCTAATTTGTATACCATTCTTTCACTTTTGGATAAGCCCTCTTGTTTGGCCTCAATAACCTGTTTTATACATACAATATTTGTTAATAATAATGAGTTAATTGTATTACGTTTGGTTTCAACTTGTAGATCTTTTTTGTCTTCATCCTCTTTAACTGGTCCTGCCCAATACGCATCAGGCTTCACATTAGACCTGTTCCCCTGTCACATGACCAAAAACAGGATCATTCAGCAGCAGGAACTACATTATGGTTTGCTGTTATTTCATAAAGTTAAACAAGTTTACCACTCTCCTCTGGTCAGAGGAACTGACAAAGGCAAGAGGCAGACCCATGCTAGCCATCAGCTGAGCCTCTTCATCCAGCACCTCATCTTCCTCCTCCTCTTCATCATCTGCTTCTGCAAGTTGATAGAAAATGTATTTCAAATGAATAATATTTTCATATATTTGATTTAATCCTCCTCTGTTAGACAATTGTTAGACTGACTACACACCAATCCATAGGGACTTCCTGTCACCGTGGGAACCAAATGAATGTCCCCACTGACTTTTGAGAGGTAAGACTTCGTTTTAAGGTTAAGGTCTAAATTGCTTACAGTTAGCATTAGAGTTAGGCATTTAGCCGTGACAGTAAAGGTTAGGGGCTAGGGAGTGCATTATCGCAATAGGCTGTCCCTATGGGGATACTGATACAAACGTGTGTGTGTGTGTGTGTGTGTGTGTGTGCATTTAAACATCAAATGGTATGACATACCTTGGATGGTTGTGTCTACTAGGTCAAAGGAGAACAATCTATTATCAGAGCGATACAGGTCTCGATCCCTGAACAGAAGAAGAGAACAAAGGCAGAAAAATCCGATGGAGAAGAATTCTAGTTTCATCTATCCATACTTCCGTCTGCGGTGCTGTTGTTTAACTTTTAAACGTGTTTATCACGTCTTTGTCAGACAATACTAAAAAACATAAGACAAATAGAAAAGCTCACTGTACGAAGGCTCTGGAGCAGCGACAGTGAATTATCTTCTCCGAGGGTGTGAGTCTCCTGCTGAAGAAGATATCCGCCACTACTGTTGCTCTGCTCCTGTCCAGCATCATGACGACGAGCAGACTGATTCAAGCACGTAGCAGCACGGGTACATACATACATCCACACACGATCTAGCCGTTCGCGTCTCGATTTTAGCATGGGTTTAATAGTCCCCCTTCACCAGGAAGTCCCAGCGTTCTGCTAGCAAGGATAATAATGTCACTTCCGGTTATATCTCTTCAGAATAAAATCATTTCCCGGCGTGTCTTAACAGCCCTTTTTTTTGAACAAGAACAAATCGAATATCAAAAAATGTAAATAAACACAAAGTCATCTATTTGTGAATTTTAATAAGGAATAAAAATCATTGGAGTCTCTCAAATTCAACTATATCTTTCTGCTTTTGAGAATGAGAGAGGGGATGAAGCATACGCTGCACAGTTCTTCGTAGTTTATCCACAAATACAATGCGGTCATTGAAAAGAACGTATAAAACAATATATCATCACACTTGTTGACGAAGAACACTTGTTTGTAGTTATTAGAAAAAATCATATGAATGTTCATATTATTATTATTATTATTATTATTTGTAAAACTATCGTGTATTTATAATGTTTATGCTTTTATTTTGAAGGTTTTGTGTCAAATAGGAATTTTCATCCTCAGGTTGGTATTCAGTAAGTACAATGTTTCTAAGGGACACTGAATCAACGTAACACCTGATTGTGTTACACTTAACGCATCCCGGGCTTAGGAACACGGCAGTTGTAACTGAACAGATTTGTATGTTGTACTGATTTAACAGTAAATATACAGTGGCGTGTTATTGATGCCACAATTCACAAGTGTCATAACTGTCTGAGGTAACTTTTTTTGTGTTTATTCTGTCTTTAGCGTAACGTTAAGGTGACGTTGGCTATTGACTTGCTCGCAACTCTTGCTCGTAACTCTCCAGTGCCACTCAGCTAGCTGACTGTTTTACCGCAGTTCCTATCTTCGGTATTGTCGTAAATTTATAGTTGTTGGTTTACTTCTCATATGTAGGGTATGATGTAGATTGGAACACTGAAATTAGTTTCCATTATATCGCATGGAACGTAGCTTTCATTTGATTCAATGCAAGGCTGGGTGTTGAGACTCGTGACTGTAGTGCCATTTAAATGTCGATGCGTTTTTCTAAATCTTATTGACTGTTTACTCATTACGAAAGGTAAGTTCAACAAAACGTTGTTATTGACAAAGCAGTCAGAACCCATCGAACGTAGTTATCTGTCCTTCTCTAATACAGACACCTGCACTGTATTAACTGAATTGTGGTACACAGGAAAAATATTTCTGTTCATGCTTAAATTAAGTTATTGAACTGAGTGTGTTCTCCTCTCCTTTAGTTCACCTGCATGTAGCAGCAGGTGCTCTCCATGCAGTGTGATCCTTCCTCCTGAAGCTGTCTGACTTACTGATTCTGTCATCTGTTGATTGCTGCAGTTTCTGTGACTGTCAGCAAAGCAGAATGTCAGACAGTGGGAACCATTCTTGTCAGATGGGAGCAGAGGACACCGTCTCCCTCCTGGTATGAACCCTCTTCATTTAGGATATTTACTATTTGACAGCTGTTCATTATCTCTGTAAATATATTTTGCTGTGCATTTTGCATGCAGTGTATTCTTCTAATTACTTAAAGGATTGACTGATTACTTGATTGAACCTAATGGTTATTTGATCATATCAGGGGTGTGATTACAGGTCACTGATGTGGCGATTGTAGCTCTGTTAGTTGTTCATGGTTGCTCTTCGAAGGGCTGTTGAAGTGTTTGGACAAGATAGTGAAGCCCAGACTGTTTCTTGTGCGTTAGACTGGAGACAGTCATCTGCCAAATTAATGCAACCTAATCTTACTTCTACAAAAGACAAATACACTGGCCTAATTGTTTACTTTAAGACATGGCTGTATTGATTCAGAGACAGAGAATTCACCACCAGCTGTTTTGACCATGAATTAACTAGGATTTGTTAAACAAAAACACAAACGACTCTGGCTGCAGTTTCTCCAGTGTGAGGATTTTCTTTTTTTCATTGTTTTATATCTCAAAACTCAACTCAATAAACTCAATTCTTATGTTCTGGGAAATTATTCTGGGTATTTTTCACTATTTCTGCTATTTTATAGACCAGGGCTTCTCAAAGTCAGTCTGTATCAGGGCCAAATCGCAAGTCAATCTGGACCCAGCCATTATCGTGAACTGGCAGTCTGCAGGTCAAATCTGGCCTACCAAAGCTTCCATCTGCATGTAACATCATATTGGTTACATGCTGGCCCAATTACAAGAGATTTGACTCTAATTAATAGATTGAATATTATTTCAACATCGTTCCTGTCTTCTGACCTTGAATATAAATCAGATATGGACCTTTGAGTGATAAGTAACTGCTGTTGCAGACTAAAGAATCATCGAAATAACCCCTAGCGTATAATATATGATAATATTGCCCTTTGTTTGATAATAATGTATCTCTGCTGAGACCTTATGAGATGGCCGCTCTGTTAAACTAATTGTGACAGTGCTTCATGACGTGACGTTTCAGTACTTTAGTTTGTTGTGGTTTAAGTGGATGAATAGAAATTTCTTTATGCGCCTCAAATCATTGAAAAATTAGATGTGAGCAAGACTAACCCTGAAACAAACATGTCATGTCATCTGTAGCTTTATGAAAGTCAGGAGATCACCAAAGTCATTAGGTTTGATTGTAATGCAAGCACAAATGCCAGTAAAAAAATTTCATGGCAGTCTATCCAATAGTTCTTTATATGTTCCAGACTGGACCAAAGTGGGTGACGTAATTATTTTTTGTCTGTCTTGGTCTACAGGTGTGTGTGTTTCATGCCTGGGAGGAATGGGCAGGCCTTGATCAAATGCAGGACTATCTGAGTGTTCTGGAGTACCTGCTGTGGGTTTTCACCCCTTTGGCCATCGTCTTCATCCTGCCTTTCCTCATCGTTATCCTCCTTTACCTCTCTATACTCTTCCTTCATGTCTATAAGGTACACAAATAGCATTTCGTGTTGTCATCCATTATTTTTAAGCATAAATAATAATTGCTGGTGCTATAGCATGATATGCAGATTCTCCTTACTACTTATACCTTCAAATGTTAAGATAGAATGTAACAAAATGTCAAAGCTCACAGCCAGTTCATTGTTGAGTAGAGTGTGGGACTCAGCAACCAATCACAGCCTGGAGTCATTGTGAATCAGCCAGTCAAACAAATGGACCTTCTTTGTGCTGTTTTTTGCTCTCTCTAAACCTGTCTAAGCAGATAAATTACAAAACAAAATAACTAGAAAACAAGTAAACAGCAGGAAAATATCTGACTGCAACTGTAAATGGAAAATATCTGACTGCTACTGTCAGTGTTAAATATCTTACTGCAACTATAAATGTTCTGGCAGTTTTACATGTTGGTCTCATGTCTGAATAAGCATCTGACTCACTCTATGGTAAAGATAAGATAAACTTAACTCAACAGTCAAAAAGCAGAGGGAATGATAATGATAAGAACAAGAAAGAAAGAAAATAAGCAAAAACTAAAGACTATATAGACCTCACAGTAAATTTCACCTTTCACTTACAGAATTTGTGTTAGTACTCTGATGGAGTCAGACCTGTAAAATTTCTGTAGTGCAGCACCAGACTGAACTGAATGCGTATGAGAAATGATAATTAAGTGGTAAATGTATTAGACGACATTTGCAGACATTTTTTTTTAAAGTTTTTAACTGAAGTTAAAATCACTGACAGATTGTAGGTTAAGAGGTAACAGAATTGCTTCTTCTTTCTGTTAATTATAACATTTATTAAATGGTCAGAGTTATAGAGCTGGTACAGACCAAACTCTCTATCTACAGAGACCCAACAATTCCCTCATGAGCAAGCACTTGGTGACAATAGTGAGGAAATACTTCCTTTTAACAGACAGAAACCTCAGGCAGCCCCAGGCTGTGTTTGGGCGGCTATCTGCCTCGACCAGTTGGGTGAAAGAGAGAGAGACAGAGAGAGAAATGCAATCACAACAGTAACAGTTCTAATAATAGACTCTTAACTCTATGTAGCACATAATGCGTAATATATGCAAATATATTTATGTATGTGATATATGTATGTATTCGAAACATATAGTATATGTATGTAATACAGCACTATGGATGCAATAATAATGGAAGTATGACTAATAGTAGTAGCAGTTGCAGTGGATGTCTTTAAGGTAAGATGGTGCTTGTTTATGGCTTTGTAAGTAAGGTGGATTTAAATTCTATTCTGAATTTTACAGGGAGCCAGTGCAGAGTGGCTAATATCGTAGAAATATGATCTCTCTTCCTCATTTTTGTCAGAACACTAGCTGCAGTGTTCTGTACCAATTGGAGAATATTCAGCAACAAATTTGGGCAGCCTGATAGTAAGGAATTGCAATATTCAACCTGGAAGTTACGATTACTTGATTTTTGCAATGTAACCTAAGTGAAAAAAGACATTCCTTGAAATATGTTTTACATGTGAGTTAAAGGACATATCCTGATCAAAGATAACTCCCAGATTCTTTATAGTGGTGCTGGAGGCCAGTGTAATGCCATCCATAACTGCTATATCATCAGAAAGTTTAGCAACAGAAAATTCCAGGTCATCCAGGTCTTTATGTCCTGAAGACATGCTTGTAGTCTAGTTAAGTGATTGTTTTCTTCTGGCTTCATTGATTAATATAGCTGGGTATCATCTGCATAGCAATGAAATTTATTGTTTCCTGTCAATGTTCCCAAAAGGAAGCATATACTATAAAGGGTGAATAGAATTGGTCCAAGCACAGAACCCTGCAGAACTCCTTAGCTGGCTTTAGCGTGCACAGAGGAGTCATCATTAACGTGTACAATGTGACGGTACAATTCTGTGAAGTGTATGAGCGTCACTGTAGACTGGAGTCAGTGAGATACAGTGTTTAGGCTTGGCTCATCTACGCTATCAAACATCTGTATCCATACTGCGCTACATTATCATGAACTATGATGAACTGGTCGTGTGTCATATCTCTAGCCCACGTCCAAGTGCTGTCTCCCTGTTTTCATTTTTCTCATACATTAGTTTGGTGTTGACTGGGTATTTGCTGTGGCTGCTTTTACATACAGTATGTTGGTGTTCAAGTTTGCAAATTAATATGTTTGTATGCAAGTTAGGCATAATGCATCAGACTTACAGATCTACTACTGTACGTATAATTCTTAAGAATTAAAAACATGATTATTGATCTGATTAACAGCCTATGGCTACAATAGCTTAAGAGCCATTACTCAACTCATTAACAACTTGAAGTGTTGACTTGATGTTACAGGCTGTGGATGTATAATATAACATTCAAATTAAATGTTGCCGCAGCAAGGAATTGTGGGATAGCGTTATCGCTGTTCTTTGCGTAAAGGATGGTCCAGTGTATCATATGCTAACGGAGATAAGAAAAGAAGCATTGAAGTACCTTTCTGCCTTGCATTTAGAGAATCTGAACAAGTCTTATTATGGCTTCTACTTAAATACTTCTGGGTCATTTCACTCAGTTAGGAACCCTCCAAACAACAACAACAACAACAACAACAACAACAACAACAACAAAAAAAAAAAAATTCACCTGCAAACCTTATCTTTCCTGATGTTTTCTTCCAACAGAGGAAGAACCAGCTAAGGGAAGCTTACTGCAACAACCTGTGGGATGGAGCCAGGAAGACTCTGGCTACTCTGTGGGATGGACATGGAGCCATATGGCATGGTAAGACACCATGGCCTTCATTTGTAGGACTGCTATCACCATAAAAGAAAAGGAAAAGGAAAAGGAGAAACCTAGATTCTGAAGTGAAACTACACTTCTTCCTGTCTGGAACTACAGCCTCGGGAGGCTTTTAAGCTTTGTTTATGCTTGCACAAGACACCGTGGTGCAGGCCTCTGTAGACATCATATGAGCTAAAAAGCACAGAGGTGAATGGGAAGCTCAAATGCTGTTATTAAAGGGATAATGTCATGCTACTGTGTTCCAGATTGCAAGTCATATAAATGTAGGAATCTGACAAATCATTTCACTGCTTCCTGATTGTTCAGAAACTGGAAAGACAATGCAAAGTGAAAAGCTATCGGGCCATAATTCATGGTAGAACAACAGCTAATGTCAGTATTCAACCACTTCCTAGCTTACACTTCCATTTGATAGTGTTAAATAACTTGATACAAAATGTGTAAATTAATTGACGTATCAAAGCACACCTTAGACGCATTTACATAAGCTTGAAAGTAAAATGCACTGGGTGTAATCAAACTTGTCAAAGCTGTCTCTTGTATAGACCTCAAAAGTCAGTAACATTATTTGACATGCTCACTGAAACACATTTCTGTGTAATGTTCATACAGATTACATCCAACATGTGTGTTTTAAGCACTTTTGTGTGGTATGACTAGGCTGGCAAGACATAGCTGCTTTGTTACATTACGATGTGTTACAATGCAAGCTTATTTTTCGGTTGCTGATCAATCAGGAAGTACGATTTGTTAGATTCCCTGCATTCATACCACATGCAACCTGTAACACATAAGTGCAACATTATCCGTTTGATAATGTAACAGGTCCAAAGCTGAGGACCCATAAACAGATAAGGTTCCTGTAAAGGAGAATAAGTGAGACTGGCAACAGCGCTTCCTTTCAGTACAGCTTCACGCAGCAGAATTTATTAACAAAATTTCAACATTGATCACCTTTGTTTTCCTGTATTTTGTTCCCCATATTCAATATTTCATCAATACAGAGGTCCACAGTATCAAAAATACAACAAAAACACACAGTATAATTAGTCACAATCACTTTCAGATTGGTTCACGACCATGTACCATAGGGCACTTTTATGAAATACACAATCTCATGGTCACTTCAGTTTCCCCTTTCTTTCACAGTAACTTAACCCATAGTGCAAAAATTAAAAAAAAAAACGAGCACACTGCTGGTTCATCAATATAGAGGTCCACATTATCAAAAAGACAACAAAAACATACAGTATAATTAGTCACAGTCACTTTCAAATTGGTTCACAACCATGTAACATAAGGCATTTTTATGAAATGCACAACTTCTTGGTCACTTCAGTTTCCCCTTTCTTTCACAGTAATTTAACCCATAGTGCAAAAATTAAAAAAAAAAAAAAAAAAAAAAAAAAAAACTAGCACACTGCTGGTAATGACGGTCACTTTAGTCAGGCTGCATGAGCTGAAGACATACAAAACTTAAATTTTCAGAATCCTTATATACAACAATAGAAACTTGAAAACCACTTTAAACCTGTAGCAGCAATAAAATACACATTTCAAAAGAGAGGTTACATAAACAAGAATAATATCTGACCTACAGTGAAATGTGCTGGAGCTTAACTAGAAATCTTCTCTTCTTGACATAAAGTTCACAGTCACGCCATTTTGGGCCACAAAAAAAACCTGACTTGTGTCTACTTGTTTACAAAATCATTAAATGTTAATGTTTACCTTTACAAAGTCAACCTGACATTTTATTTCAATGTTACACAATATATGAATGTAGTTTTACAAGTTTTCTTAACTTCACCAACCTGTAAAGGAGAATAAGTGAGAGAGGCGACAGCACTCCCTTTTAGCACAGCTTCACTCAGCAGAATGAAGAAGCAGAGTCTGTCCACAAAGAGAGACCGTGGCGGGAAGCACAGTGCCACACTGCCTCCTGCTGGCAGCACTAAAATACTCACAGCATTTTCAAAATAAATACAGAATACACAATAATGCATGCAGGGTCCACCTAGTGTCAGTGACTGGGAAGTGCATGACCACTTGCTACGACTGCAGAGGTGCGATGTGCACACAGGGACACTGCACGGAGCCAGGTGTGGATAGTCCTCAACTACATCCTCATGTGGGGAGCATTGACTATACATTATCCAGCCATATACTAGGTTTTGCCCTAGTCTTGTTACACAAATAGTTATTTCAGTCAGTCAGTCAGATATCCACAATGTGGAAAATTTAAATTTGGACTTAGACTTAGACTTTAACTGTATTGATTCCAATTTGGGAAATTATTTTGTTGGAGCAGCAGTTTAAACATACACATAAACATAAAATATGTACAATAAAGAAGAATAAGAATGAGTAATGAAAACTAAGAGAAGAAGAATGTTCTCAAATAATATAGCTAAGCATATAAAAATGGAATAACAGCAATTCTTAAATATATAACTGTATTTATTGCAACGTGATTATATATATATATACATACACATATATATAGTGTTTTATTTTGATTCACCACACAGCATTAAGAAAGAATGGGATTGCGAATCTGCATGGTCAAAATGGGTTTCCTCCATATACTGGCTGAGCTCACTCTTAGAGATAGGGTGAGGTGCTCAAACATTTGGAGGGAGTTCAGAGAAGAGACAATGCTCCTTTGTGTCAAAAGGAGGCATTTGAGGTGATTTGAGCGTCTGATCAGGATGCCTCCTGGGCACCTCCCCTTGGACGTTTTCTGGGACCCTAGGAAAGACCCAGAACATGCCGGAGGGATTGTAAACATCTTACCTGGCCTGGGAACACCTTGGGGTTCCCCCTGAGGAGCAGGAAAACATTGCTGGGGAGGAACACCTGGACTGCCTTTTTTTAGCCTTTGTCCACTGCGAGGGGTCCAGCCCTGAATTGGCAGAAGAAAACGGGTGAATGGATGGGTAGCAGGAATGACTTGCTGTGCAGATTTCTGCTGGTTCTCAGGGTTTGTACAAAGTCTTGAAAGTTTGGGAAATGCTTGATTTTAACCATTAAGTTTTAAAGGATTTTTTAACCTTTTTTGGTTTGCTACGATTTGTGTAAACAAAAAATCATTTAATGTTTGAAATGAAGCGATACAAACATAATTTGTTTGTTGTCTCCTGGCTAAAATGGATGAATGTATGAACTCAAGCCAGTACCCCATAAGTCTGGTCTCATACCATGCCTGTGTTCACATGCACCTCATGGAAAACGCTTGGAAAATTAGAGAAAAAGTTGTGCAGGAAAATAATTTCAGCATTCCTCATATTTTACTTTAGCTGAGAGTGAATTTTTAGGCTTTCTACCAGAGCTCCCCAAAACGGATAACACTGCCATCTGAAAGCCTAAGTAATGTTCAGGACCACATTCTAATGGCAGTTTATCATCAAGAGTGTTTTGAAATGGCTTCTCTCTTAAATTGTGGAAATGCTGTGAAGACATCCCCAAGTCATGTCACATGATAGCACGTGCAGGCTGGGTGAGATTACATTTTAAGTGACCAAACTCAGAATAATGTAAGTTAAATTATCCTTCAACTGTTTAATATTAATCACGACTGGCTGGTAACTGTGGTGGGTTTTATCAGGTTTATAGCTTAACATTGGCTTCTTTCCAACTTGTTCTAAAAAGTTTAATGTTAAATTGGTTAGCATGTTTGGTTCAGTTGCTAAAGTTGACATGCTTGCAAGCTTGTTTTGCCTCCCAAGGTTTAAAGGTTCTATATATGAGATTTTAAACATTATAATAGCAGCAAAAAAAAAAATATTGCAATTTAAATGTATAGTGGAGTAATCCTGAGGGAGAATGACATCACACTAATGTGTGTTGTAAATCAATCTTGTCTGGATTGTTTTGGTAGCTGGGCTGGACATGTAAGTGCATGTAAATCCCTGCCCATGAAACTGATGCCCTCCCTGTATTTACAAAGAAACTAAGGTTATGTTCAGACTGTAGGCTAATCAGATTTGTTTCTCAAATCAGATCTTTATAAACTGTCTGAACTGTTTTTTGCAAGTGAACAGATGCATTTAGGTGTTTGCGTAGGTTTAAGTTAAGTTTAATCTAGTCTGAAGTTCAGTCATTTGTCCGTAGGCAAAATTTCAGGCTGGTCAGATGTTATTGGTGTTCAGGCAGCCATGGTTAATATAATTAACAGCAAAAAAAAGGTATTCAGTTTGTAAATTAATGATGACAATGAAGAATTTTATTTGCATATCACTTGCCAAGCATCGGGCACAAAGGGCTGTCCAAAACAGGCTAGATAGAAGACAGTAACTGAATTCTGTAAAATTAAATATGGTCATCATTTGGCTTCAAGGTGCCTGGCTTTTTTGCTTGTATCTGAAGAGCAAAATGAGGTTTTAAATTCAAACTTGTCCATTTTCCCTAATCCATGTATTGTTCTTTGGTTTGTGTTCCAAAACCAAATTTGACAAACTAAACTGTTGTATAGCTAGAATGGAAAAAAGAAAAAACAAGAACACTTAATTTGTCCATTTCAAAACCAAAACTAAAAAATCAAGTCTTTGTGTGATATTGACAGAAATCCCAGGGAATCTCAGGAAAGTGAGAAGGTGCAGGTGCAACATTTCAGTGTGTTCCATGGCATTGGAGAATCATTTGTTTAGACTTAAGATTTCAGACTTAGACTTAAGACTGCTTCTTTATTGATCCCAATTTGGGAAATTATTTTGTTGCAGTAGCAATTAAACATACAGACAAGCACAGAATGTATACAGGAATTGTTTTAAAAAAAAGTAACAAAGTGTGAAAAAAATATATACAGGAATAACAGCAGTGAATTTAATTAAATATATAGTTCTATAATATGTATAATGTATAAAGCATATTATATACTATTATAATAATACAATAAAAATTCAATATAACTAAGTATATAAACAAGTATTTACAGTAAAAAATTGTGCAGTTGATACATAAATGTAAACCATAGACCGTATGTGCAATATTGCAGTAATGCAGACAATATGTAGAATATTAAGGTTTGTGAGGTAGATGAATTAACTGTTTAAGTTGCTATTGTACAGTGTGATGGCTCGAGGCAGGAATGATTTCCTGAAGCGGTCCTTGTGACAGCACAGCTAGAGCAGTCTATTGGAGAAGGAGCTCCGCTGTCTGTCCACGAGGTGGTGAAGAGGATGTTCAGGGTTATCCATGATGATAACAGTCTGTCCAGTGTCCTCCTCTCCACCACCTCCTCAAAAGTGTCTAGTGTGCAGCCAATAACGGAGCCAGCCTTCCTGATCAGTTTGTTCAGTCTGTTAGTGCCGCTGGCTCCAATGCTGCTAACCCAGCACACTGCAGCAAAGAAGAGTGCACTGGCAACAACAGACTAGTAAAAGATCTCCAACATCTTGCTGCATACGTTGAACGATCTGAGCCTCCTCAGGAAATGGAGTCTGCTCACCCATTTCTTGTAGACAGCGTTGATGTTAGTTTTCCAGTTCAGTCTGTTGTCGAGGTGCACTCTGAGGTGTCTGTAATCCTCCACCACTCTGACATTGTCCCCCAGAATACATAGTGGTTGTGCGGTCGTCCTGTTGTCTCTGAAATCAATAACCATCTCCTTGGTCTTGGCCACGTTAAGCAGCAGGTGATTTCTACCAGACCATTCCACAAAATCGTCCACCACTGCTCTGTGTTCCTCCTCTTGTCCATCCTTTATACACCCCACCACCATTGAGTCATCCAAAAACTTCTATGGGTGGCACGGTGAAGAGTTGTACGGAAAGTCTGAGGTGTACAAGGTGAAGAGAAAAGGAGACAAAACAGTCCCCTGTGGTGTTCCTGTACTACTTTCCACAGTCTCAGACAGAACGTTGCCCAGTCGAACAAACTGTTGTCTATCTGTCAGGTAGTCAGTAATCCAGGAGATTGCGGGCGCATCAACTCCCATCACTCGCAGTTCCTCACCCAGGAGCAGCAGCTGAATGGTATTGAATGCACTGGAGAAATCAAAGGAAGTGATCCTCACAGTGCTACCGCGGCAATCCAGGTGGGAGTGAGCATGCTGCAACGGGTGTATGATGCGTCGTCCACACCAAGATGGGGTTGGTAGGTGAACTGTAGAGGGTCCAGTAATGATTTCGCCTGTGGTCAGAGGTGGGCCAGGACCAGCCTCTCCAGCACCTTCATCATGAGCAATGTAAGGGCAATGGGTCGGTAGCAGGGGCCGCTGGCCCATAGTGGGCGATAGTGCACCGCCCTCCTTAAGCCACACAACAAAAAGAGAGAGAAAAGAGTTTATTTAAGGTCTAAGTCTTAATATTATTGTCCAACACGCAGCCTGAATATCACTTTCCAAACAGAAGCCCCGCCCCCTTGGGACGATTTCAGTCAGGTTGAAAATCGCCCCAGGCGCTCTCATACCCTTACATGTTGAGATTCTTTTTTCAAATTTTGGACCCTACAATTCATTTCTGTGAGCTCCGGGAGGGCTTGCCCCAACGTTATTTCGTCATACGCACTGATGCGTGCTCAGACGATACGCACAGCGTGTGAAAAAAAAGACAGAGAAACAAAAGAAAAAAGATACTCACAGTGCGCCCATGTGTAGGGACTCGGGAGACTGTAAGATCGACATGGCTAGCAACTGCAACATTGGCCATGTTCTGCTTTCCATGGAGAGAGAACTGGTCAGGAACATGCCTGATTTCAATGAGATCACTTTGCCTGCTTGAAAGAGAGGCGAGCAAAATTTCAGTACAAGTGAGGAGTGAGTGTGTTATTAAATGGTGAGTTGTGTTACGTTGTCTTTCTCTTTTTTTTTTTCAAGTGCGCATACGCCGACCGTGCATGCAGCCTGTCGCAGTCGCTCTTGTTTCTTTTCTTAGTTTTACTAATTCTTTTGCTCTACTCTTTATTATTTTACCCACAATTTTATGACCGTCATTTTGAATCTGTACCCACTCCAAATATGCTGGCCGAGAGAGTTCTGGTTTGTTTTTTCACTCTGGAATTACTACTCTCACTGGGACACAGTACCGATGTGCGGTGCATTGTTTAAGATTAAGATTCCTTTTATTCATCACAATTTTTTTTTTAACACACAACATGCAGAGTTGAGGAGGGAAACTGCACACGCCATGCATTTTGTGAAATTCTTTCTCCGCTTTTGACCCATCCATGGTCAAACCTTCCTCCACGGCAGACCAGGAGCGGTGGGCTGCTATTCGACCAGCGCCCGGGGACCGGTTCCATTGTTGTCACCATTGGTCAGGTGGTGATCTTCTTGCATGTTTTTAGTGGGGGTATTTTTTATGGAGGATACCCCAGGTGAGCACGGGGAGAACATGCAAACTCCACACAGAAAGGCCCCTTTTTCCTCGAGCAGCAGGCACTGAAGGCATGGTGGAGGACACGCCACCAGCGCCCACAGCGGGATTCGAACCGGGGACCTTCTAGCCTTCTAACCTTCTAGCTGTGAGGCGACAGTGTTACCACTTGTGCCACCGTGCCACCGTTTACTCCAGAGATCAGCTGATCGCGCTGAGGCCGGCCGGCTTGTCGGCCAGAACAGCAGAGATTCCCGCTGAAATCTGGAGAAAAACACACAGAGGATGCAGGGGAGGACAGAAACAGCGGAGGAAAAGAGATGGGTTGAGACAGCAGAGGCTTATTGAGAAGAGGAGATATAAGCCGTGTCTCCCCTCTCTCATCATGGTCAACGTGAGGTTGCTGGCGAATAAGGAGGACGAGCTAGCAGCACTCGCCAGAAGTCAGAGGGAGTACCGGGAGTGCAGTCTGATGTGTTTTTCGGAGACATGGTTGCATCAGGACATACCCGACGACAATGTCTCCATCAGTGGCTTTCAGACTGTTCGGGCCGACCGGGATTGCACCCAGAGCGGTAAGTGTAAAGGAGGGGGGCTCGCCGTTCTAGTCAACAACCGATAGTGTAATCCTGGTCACATTACCATCAAGGAACGTATTTGTTGCCCGGACATTGAACTGTTGGCTGTTGGACTCAGGCCATATTATTTGCCCAGGGAGTTTTCACATGCCATAGTCCTTGCTGTTTACATCCCCCCTCTGCCAACCCGATGTCGGCATGTGACGTCATTCACTCCATCGTGCCCATCTGCAAACTCAACACCCGAGTGCATTCATCGCTATCTCGGGTGACTTCAACCACGTCACCATGGCAACAACACTGCCCAACTTCACGCAGTATGTGAGCTGTCCCACAAGAGAGGAGAGAACCCTGGACTTGCTGTATGCTAACGTCAAGGATGCTTACAGCTGCTCCCCCCTCCCCCCTCTGGGCAGGTCTGATCACAACCTTGTGCACCTCACTCCCTGTTATGTGCCTCTGGTGAAGAGTCAGCCCATGACCACAAGGACAGTGAGGAGATGGTCAGAGGAGACATACGAGACACTGCAGGGCTGTTTTGAGGTGACTGACTGGCAGGCACTCTGTGGGCCGCATGGGGAGGACTTTGATGGGCCCACAGAGTGCATCACGGACTATTTCACCTTCTGTGTGGACTCTACTGTCCCAGCCAGGACTGTCCGTTGTTATCCAAATAATAAGCCGTGGGTGACAAAGGACATCAAAGTTATCCTCAATGAGAACAAGAGGGCTTTCAGAGCTGGCAACAGGGAGGAGGTGAGAACGATACAGAGGGAACTGAAGGTGAAAATCAAGGAGGCTAAGGAGAAATACAGGAGGAAGCTGGAGTGGAAACTCCAGCAGAACAACTTGAGAGAGGTCTGGAGTGGTATGAGGACCATCACTGGCTTCAGGACGAACAGCAGAGGAGTTGAAGGCAGCGTTGACAGGACCAATGAACTTAATCTGTTCTTTAATAGATTTGACACTTCAGGCCTGCCTCATCCCCCCTCTGACTCCTCTGCTGTCTGTCCTGGACGACCATCATCAACCACTCCACACCTCCTTTCTCCTTCTCCTTCCCCCCCATCCTTCTCCTTCTCCTCCTTCTCACACCCCCCCATCCTTCTGTGCGAGCCCTCTTCACACCTCCACTGACTCCCAGACTAACTTCACTCCTCAACATGAGGACTACACCACCCCTCCCCCACATGTCGCCTCCACAGTGTGCTTCACTGCTGACCAAGTGAGAAGACAGCTGATGAGACTCCACTCTAACAAGGCTCCAGGCCCTGATGGTGTCAGCCCCAGGGTGTTCAAAGCCTGTGCCCCCCAGCTGTGTGGAGTTCTTCACCATGTCTTCAACTTGAGCCTTAGTCTCCAGAGGGTCCCCATATTGTGGAAGACGTCATGCCTCGTTCCTTTGCCAAAGACATCACGGCCCAGGGCCTCAAAGGACTACAGACCTGTGGCACTGACCTCCCACATCATGAAGACCCTGGAGAGACTCGTCCTGGAGCAGCTCCGGCCCTTGGTCAAGCCACTCTTGGACCCCCTTCAGTTCGCCTACCAGCCCCGACTTGGAGTTGAGGATGCCATCATCTACCTGCTCAACCATGTCTACGCCCACCTGGACAAGCCGGCGGGCACTGTGAGGGTTATGTTTTTTGACTTCTCCAGTGCATTTAACACCATTTGTCCAGCTCTGCTGGGTGACAAGCTGACAGCAATGTAGGTGGACTCCCCCCTGGTGTCCTGGATTGTGGACTACTTGACTGGCAGACCACAGTATGTGCGCCTGCAACACTGTGTGTCAGACAGAGTGGTCAGCAACACTGGGGCCCCACAGGGGACTGTCCTCTTTCCCTTCCTCTTCACCCTCTACACCACGGACTTCAACTATTGCGACCTATTGAGACCTGCCACCTTCAGAAGTTTTCTGATGACTCTGCGATAGTTGGATGTATCAGGGAGGGCGATGAGGATGAGTACAGGGCTGCTGTGGACAACTTTGTCACATGGTGTCAGCAGAACCATCTGCAACTAAATGTGGCAAAGACCAAGGAACTGGTAGTGGACCTGAGGAGAACCAAGGCACCGGTGACCCCTGTTTCCATCCAGGGGGTCAGTGTGGACATTGTGGAGGATTATAAGTACCTGGGGGTACATATTGACAATAAACTGGACTGGGCAAAGAACACTGACACTCTCAACAGGAAGGGCCAGAGTCGTCTCTATTTTCTGAGGCGACTGAGGTCCTTCAACATCTGCCGGACTATGCTCAGGATTTTCTATGAGTCTGTGGTGGCAAGTGCTATTCTCTACGCTGTTGCGTGCTGGGGCAGCAGGCTGAGGATGGCGGACACCAACAGACTCAACAAACTGATCCGCAAGGCCAGTGACGTTGTGGGGATGGAGTGTGATTCTCTGATGGTGGTGTCAGAAAGGAGGATGCTGACTAAGTTACGAACTATCTTGGACAACGTCTCACACCCACTTCATGATGTGCTGGCCAGGCACAGGAGTACGTTCAGTGAGAGACTCATCCCACCAAAAGTCAGGACTGAACGACACAGGAAATGATTCCTGCCTGTGGCCATCAACCTGTACAACTCCTCCTTCTGAATGGACCTTGGACTTTTCACTGCCTATTCTGACATATATTTTCCAATTTCAATTTTGCACACCAAACTTCAATTTGCACATCCAATGTTCAGTATTTATATTTTGTTTTTTGTTGTACATTTATTTTATTTTATTTTATTTTATTTTATTTTATTTTATTTTATTTTATTTTATTA